>JASDQU010271597.1:4746-15310 GCA_032191745.1 Picea mariana
TAAACAATAAGGTTGTGATCCAATTCATAGAACAACAACTGATCATAAGGTTTGGTGTCACTGTTATTCTAGTTTTTTATAATGCAACTTATTTTTCTTCTACTTTATTGACGAGTTTGCGCTAAATAAAGGAATCATAATTAGATACTCTGCAAATTATTATCCATAGGGAAATGGGGTGGCAGAATCAACCAATAAGAACCTAATGAGAATATTAAAAAAGACAGTTGCAGATAACCAAAGTAATTGGCATAATCTACTCCATAACGCTCTATGGGAGGATAGGGTCACACCTAAGGAAGCTATAGTAAATTCCCCACACTTCCTAGTTTACGGGCAGGAATCCATTCTCCCAAATGGGATTTATCTTCCATCTCTTTAACTAGACCAAGATTCCAACAGGGATCCCTCATCGTTCATACAACAAAGAATTGATACTCTTCTCATGCTATAAGAAGAGAGAGAAAAGGCTAAATCAAATTTTTTATCTCACCAACAGATAGTGAAAATATGGTTTGATAAGCATAAGGCCAAAGAGAAAATTTTTGAAGTAGGAGACTTAGTCCTAAAATGGGACAGAGAAAATGAGCCAAAAGGGAAGCATTCTAAGTTTTATAATTTGTGGCTTAGACCTTTCCAAGTGGCTGAAATGATTGGGGCAGGCACTTATCAGTTACAAAATCTGAGGGGGGAACCTAACACCCTCCCAGTAAATGGCCAAGCCCTCAAACAATATTTCCAATAAAAAAAAGAGAAATTAAATAAATAAATAATAATATCTTGTTTTAGTGTTTTCATGATTGTGAAATATATTTTTTGTTTTCTTTTTCTTTCTGGATTTATGTGCTTTTGAAAGTTGTGTTTAGCAAGACAATGGTTGACCTTAATTCATGCGACATAGAGAACTTTGTTTTGAACTCATCGCTCACATACAACACAAGAAGCATCAAGGAACTTGTGGTTGCTTTGAGGGGTCCTCTATCTAACTGGTGCAAATGAACAACTTTGGAGAAATGTCGGAAGGGTCTTCTTAGTGGCCTAGTAAGACCTCAAGAAAAACAAGGAAAGCTGGAAAGGACTACATGAACCTGGACACAAATCTAGCAAAGGGTCCACCTAACCATCTCACTTTTCAAAATAAACATACATCATCCTCTCTCACTCACTCAGGGTATCAGGCTGAAATAGAATGGACATTATCAAAAGAGTGATCAGTAGGAGAGGGCATGCAGATATCTCTGTCGGGGCTATGGATGCTCGCTGGCAGCGGGGTAAGGTCTGTGATGTCGAGGTGACTCCAACAGGGCTATGGATGCTCGTTGGCAGTGAAGCAAAGCCAAAGCGAGTGAGTAAACATAGCAAGGCTTCATGACAGTGAATGCTTCACTAGACTTTTGTAAAATGGGGGCATGAGTTAGGGTGACAGGAAAAGAAGGAGGAATAAAGGTTAAAACCCCATGGGCAGACCCAGAAGCATCAACCGAAGAATTTCAAATTGCAAGGGTAAAAGAGGCTCTGATTTAAAACCAGGAAAGGTTCTCCACCATCTTTCTTAGTAGCCGAGTATGGAGGAAGAACAGATATTCTTCTTTCACCCAGTGAATCGCTACTTGTTGAGCCCTCAACACACCCTAAAAAGTGTATGTAAAATTTCACCTTTTTGGGTACCACTTGATCTTTTAAAATTATCTAATATGAAGAATGTGTCATTTTCTTATCATTATTTTATTCTCATTAAGTCTTTAAAAGCTTTCTTAAACATGTGAGAAATATATAACTTAAATAAGTAAAGAATCAACATCCAAAACTCTTCCCAACGCGTTCGCGGACTCGACATCAAAAAGAATTACAGGAGGAATAAAATCACTTGGGCACACCGCAGTCGCCGATCGTCGATCCTCATCGGCGTCAGTGAACGGATGTTTTTTTTCGCGAATGAACTTCACCAAGGATACCGCCGATGACCAATTCTCTAGGCATTGGTGAAAATTTAAAAGAATAACCGTTGAACGAAAATGAAATAATAATCGTCGATCGCCAACTTCTGAAATGTTTTCGGTATCAGTATATTGGAAGGATGATGACCCACAAAGAAACTACACGTTAGTTTTATTTTCGAAGACAGACCCCCGATACCCACCCAGTATTGACAGTCACAGTGTTAAGCTTAGTTTAGTGCGTTCGACTCAAACAAAGTCCCGAGTCCAACCATTACCCATAAGATAAGTTCTCAGTTAGTACCATGTATCCTGAGTCAGTGGTGCCACGTCGATATCGTACGATGAACTCAATCAGCATCAAAGGTTTTCTCAGGAGGATACTGACCCAAACATGCATAAGGATATCGTCGATTCCCGATCTTCCCACTAAGAAGATGATGTGATGGGATGTTTTAGCTCTGAGATACGCTAGATACGATGCATTTAAAAGTTAATCAATTCCATAATCTCACATTAGTTGCTAATTCATGTGAGAATCAAAAGGACCATTTGAAGTTGTCGATACGATGCATCTCAACTCCTGCACCTCCGTCGTCAACCCACGTAGAATTTATTTGTAGAGATTCGATGGTAGATTGTTTTGAATTTCACCCATTACTCGTATTAACTGGTTGATACGACTGGTAGGATCTCTCCTGTTATATTCTTTTAATTCATTGAAAACAAGGTTATTCTGTGAGGGAAGGAATCTGGATCATCCAGAGGAGTGAGACAAGAAGTCCGAGGATATCTTTCCAAGGTCTAGTGAGTATAATAACAACAACTTAGCAAGCGTTACAGGTATGTACCAGTCTATGTATGTTTTATGCTTCATTTCATACATTTTATCCAATGTCACTCTGTATGCCTACCTGAAGATTGTTTTCTGTTGCAGGAAAAATGCCTCTAAAGAAACACACCACCAGGAAATCCCCAAGAGCACCAAAGCTACAAGAACCAAAGGTGGGAGAGGGTGCCTCCCTAGCGATTGTTAGACAATTGGAATTTTCTCCAAAGCCAGTGCCCTTCATCAAAACAATCACCAAGAAGGCTTTCGTTCAGCCCAGTCCTTTGGAGACATAGAGGCAAACATTGGGACCAAGACGGTTTTCCCGTGCTGGGAAGAAATTTTCAAGAAAATCAAGCGGGAAGAATTCCTCGAATACACCTTGCACAACGATCCTGATACGAGAAGACTCGACAATGAAGTCCTCTCGAATGTCTGAAAGGCTTATATACACATGGTGGTGAGCAGGACTCTAGTATTCCCCTACATAGAACTGTTGAAATGGCTTATTGATAACACTGACATGCAAAGGTGTTTGATTAATGACAACAATGGTGGATGCGTCATGGTTTTCCTTCCAGTAGAAGTGCATAATTATTACAATCTCATATAGTCGAAAGAATGGTTGAATATTGATTTTGTTATGAGCTTCTATGAGAAACACGACACTAGTAAGGTGATGGCTTCCTGGTGGAGAGAGGATAAAAATTTCACCAATCGGAACTCTGGCTGGTACCCAACGACCAACCTTAGAGAGACTTACATCTATGTACTAACCCTCCTCTGCAGATTGCATGTGGAAAAACATTGCTCCAGGTTTTCGGAAGCTTGGATGCCTCTAGCGTATACTGTAGCCATTTCTGGAATAAGTTTTAACTAGGGTGCAATCATCTCCAAATAGATGAGCACCTGCATCCAGCAAGCTCAGATGCTGAAAGAAGGAGAAACCCCGTCCTTTTACATGGCATCTTATCTTTTGGACGTCGTCTATGCTAGAAATGATTTCACTAGAATGAAATTAATATGGCATACCTCAGATCTCTCGGTCCATGTTTATTTCAGCATCTTGTGGGAGAATAGGTAAAATAAATCCTACTCTCTCATCTGCGACCATTTTATAGCACACATTTATTTGTTATTGTTCAAGAAAGGATGCCCAAGGCTGTCGAACACAGCCAAAAAGATTATATCAAAGCTTGGCCACTGGTATCTGGATGAGCGTAATACCTACATCAGGGTTTTTTGTGCCACCAGAGCACCTCATATGCTACCCATATATGTCCTTGATCGACTAATAGTAGGGGAAATCTGTTATCAAAGAATCCTACAAGGTTACAATGCTACTTTGGTAAAGGATAAGAAGAGGGCCTTCATACCCTACATTTTTCATGTTGGTTTCTACATGGTGAAGGACACTGCTCAAGCCAAATAGGAAGGGTTGAACCAACTAGAGTTCCATTTCCAGACTAGCCTCTTTCGTAAGCATGACCTGAAAGGTTTAGTCCTAAAGCACGCATCACATGTATCGTCGTGCTGGCCAGACGCGCATGACAGGTTTGAAGATGAAATCTTCATGAAAATGCACAAGACTAGGAAGAGGTGATGGCGAGGATGGTTGGCCCCAAGGCAACCAGATTCAAGGCTATGAGTTGGGATGAGCAAGCAACGGTCCTGGAATAAACAGTTCAGAAGACCATTAAGACAAGAGAAGAAATAATATCAATCGAAGTGGTGGGATCTCCCCAGGGAACCATTGAAACGACAGGGATTGCCCAGGTAGCCCCGGTACAAGCTAGGAATTCCTCTGAAGTTTAATTTGTACAGGGAATGGGGGGGCTCATGTATCAACAGGCCTAGCTATTAATGAAGTGCATGCAAGATAACCCAGACCTCATCATAGTGCCAAAGATTCTGACCAAAAGCCCAAAAGAAAGCCCAGAGGGGGCGAGCGGCCATGATTCCATAAACCTTGGTAATAACAATGGGTCAAATGACCCTGATTCCACTAGGCCACCATTCAGATTGTCGGAAAGTGTGACGATTCAACCAAAGGCGGGCCAAGTATTAGTGGAAGAAGGTGTGCCTAATCGTTTGAGTGAATTTATAAATATATATAGCGATGATGAGAGCCCAGAGACATCTCTCGTGACCCCTGTGTAGATCCAAGAAGAAAAGGGACCTGATAAGGATACTTCGCCTGATCCCAGGGTTCGAACCGAAGAGGCCCTAGGGAAGGAAATAAAAACTAAAATTGTTCATGACACGAAGAGGCTTGATGCACCAGATACCTGAGAAGACAATCTGAGAGACAATTTGGAACCAGATGAGTCAAAGGAAGGATCCCCACAAAAGGAAATCAACGTTCCAAAGATTGATGGACAAGTAAGGATCAGGTCTTTTCCCGACATCTCTATTTTGCTTGATACTCAGATCCATGATAAGCGACAGGGAGAGGCTGGGCCCCTAGAGTATAATGAGAAAGTTCAAGAATGCGATCTAGAACAAGTATACACCGCTGGAAATATGGGAAACACACTTACATGGGGTGATCAGTAGATTCCTGAACCGGTGAACGAGGTGGTTGATATCTATGTGATCTCCTATGATCGAAATAAGAGATCCATTGTCCAAATAACCACGAGGAAAAGGAGAATCATGTTGTATCACTCCGTCCTCATCACCACAAAGAAGGATTTGATAAACATAGAAAATGCCAAAACATCTAAGCTCATCGGCGCAGACATGTCGATTTCAGATGCCACTCTAGACATATCTAAATGGGATGAAAAATAGTTGGTCGTCACCTTGAAGGAGATATAACATTTGCACCACCTGACTGAATACTATCAGGGCACCAATCAGACTGTGGTTTAACTGAGAAGCGAGTTCGAAGCGGCTTACAATAACTTCACACATGAGCAGCACCTATTCACAACAAAGATAGCCGAGCTCCAGGAAGACACTCTCATGGCACTCACAACATGCAAGGATATGTAGCGGTGGCATGAAAGGGCACAACAATTTGTATAAAGACTCGAATACATTGATGTAGTCCAGCAGGGCTGAAATAAATAAGAACATAGCATCCAAATGTTGAGAAAAAATAGTCTTGATCATATGAAGCGAACATCTAAGTATTAGGCTAAGATATCACAGGAACCACACAGAGAAATTCAAAAGGAATGGGCAAAATGTGAGAAACATTGGGGTAAAATCAACAAAGCAATGAAGGATATTGGACTCCTCAAGTTTGGTGACCCTGACAATTTCATCAACTTGTGCGACATAGTCGGATCGCATCCCAAGAAAGATTCACTATGGGCCAAAAAGCTAGCCAAGTTGACCAATATAGTGCCATGACAAGTGCAAAGATTTATGGAACATCCGATGAAGGCTTAGACCGTGCTACAATGGTTAAACACCAGTCTAGTGAAGTACCGAGTGCATGCGATAGAGATCAGAGGATTTTTCACGGCTTTGATGGAGCAACATAGATTTCCATGGGCCCAAACTTGCGAGTATCTATTTACTAGTTAGCCAGAGTATGAGGAAAGTCACCCTTTCAAGTGATATCTCGAGTTGACTGTTGAAGAAACTATTAGAAGAGGACGCCATGCAGCGAATTTTGTTGTGTTCAAACTACACTTAGACATTATTTTCAATTGAATTTTATGTTATAACTAAGAACATCGACCAATTATTTAAAGGTCGATGGTTGTTGCAATAAACTATTATGTTTTGGTTTTGCTAAGAATTATTTCCAAGCTACCATTAATAGAGAAGTCCTTCTGGACCAGAGACAAGTTATTTTCATCAACTGCATGTGTGATTGGACATGGAGAAGAACTATTTCCTATCCTCTTTCATGAATGATTTTATAATGAGTAAGAGAAATTAATTTTGTTGTCAAGTTATTTGGTGCAATGTTTTGTTGTTCTTTGCTTTAATGATGAAGATGAATCATTGTGTTATTATGTGATGAATGATTATGGTAGATGAATTATTTTTCTTTCCATTTTCATATTGCACATGTGTTTTATTTCTAGTAATTAGTATCTCAAACATTAATTGGATTCTCACATGGTTAATGTATTAGTACTAGGCCTGTGGTATAAAATTGCCATCTGCATGCTTGAGAAACTGGTTATCCCAAGCTTAGCCTCTTCCCCAGTAGCTTAAAACTTAATCATGTTTGTTACCAAGTTGGTTTATATGGGCTTACATATCATATCATCCCCACCCAAGAGAACATACAAAAAGAGAATAGTCCAAACTAAAGGAAGAGCCTTCACAAGAAAATGTAAAGCCCATCGATACTTTGGTCGGATCGCAATATCTCGAGAACCATTCCACTATTAAATGTTGTAGAGTCTAATTGGGCCTCGGTGGTGGGTTTGGTTTCTACTGTTGAATCAAGGGATTTAAGACCCATCAACACCTGGCTTGGTGACCAGGTGATGGTTATGTCATACCGCTCTATACCCATTATTATGATAGGCCAGCTAGTGATGAGACCTCATATCCTCCAACTAACACCCTCAACATTCTATCTTTTCTTCTTGTGGGTCCCCCTTTTTCTTACATATAAGTGTTTCATTGCTTTCTTGGGGGATTCTTGGGAGAAGTATCTGGAAGGTTTATATAAAGGATTTTATATTTTACACAACATCAATCCCTCTAGGCCTTCAACCCCTTCTTACTATAGAATTAGGGACAACCCCTTCTTGGGTCAATACACCCTAAAATCCAAAGAGATAAGGAAAAGGGGGGTTTAAGTGGTGAAAATTGGTAAGTATGGTCGGGAACTCTATGTTGGATATTCAAGAGAGTTCCTAGTATCAAACTCATTCTAGAGGAAGACAACTTACTAGGGAATAATATCAACCACCAAGGTGAAACAGGGAAACAAGCATAATGTCCAAGCATATGTCATGAAATATAAAGGATTCTAAGATAGAACATACTCAAATGCCTAAAATATTGAAATGACACTCACCATAATACCTAAATTGTACCTCATGGAGCAAGGCCCAATGCCTCTAGAAAGATAGCTGGTGTGGTGGATGCCATCTGAAAATATATGACCTCTGTGGTGGTGAGAAGGGTATCCATCTATGAAAATGGATATTTTTGGTCATGTAGTCTCTTGACCCTCCATATATGCAACCTGAGGGCCTCGAGACATAATATCCTTAGTTATCCCACCAAATGGGGATAACATATGGCTCCTACTTTGGGACATGTGCTTGCCATAGAGTGCCTGAGAACCACAACATCTCCTAGTGGATCTGTGCCTACCAAAAATCAAACAAAAGAATCAGAGCATCTAGGGTGGTGATATCACCCTTCATCCATAAAAATCCAAAAAACTAATCTAGAAAAGAAAATTTTATCATTTTTTCAAAAACTCCTAAACTAAGCATGAAATCAATATGCAAGTAGAGAGAAATGAGAATGAAATGAATCTAAATTAATATGATTAATCAAGATGCAAATGCAGTAAATAAAAATGACCTACCCACTTACATGGGGCCTTAGAGCGTTGAAGATCAGGTAAATGGGTGATGTCAAGTGAAGTCATACAACCGGTGCAACCAACTTACCATCTCATCAGAGTATCTCCCCATGTTATTAATCATGTAATACAACAAGGATAAGTCAAGCACATAATAATCATGAGTATAAATACACACATAATTGATCATAAAATAAAACTCATGGAGATAGGTGGGAGGGAGGAAATTTTTCTAGAAAGAGAAAACGTCATCTTGACCATCCTACCTAAAAGTGTAGCCATAATCCTGATCAATCCATCTCTGAAGAAAGATATTATATGTAGACGATGGCTCATATTCATCCTCATGAACATGATCGCTACTTCCTAGAGATCGATATGGTAAGAGAGATCCTAAGAAGACCTCATGATTTCCCTGAGAAGAAAGGATGAGGCAAGGGACAACCTCATGTCTAGAGAAATAAAAAAGTGGCCTCTTCATTTGTGAATTCCTGTAGAAATACTCAATATGAAAGTACTTCCTCTTTGTAGAGTGAGGCTCTGATCGCTCTAAGATGGCCACGTCTTGGTATTGTTTCAAAGTTGAGTACAAAGGTGGTTGAGAGTCCTCATACAATAAGTATGCATCCCCAAAAAGGTATGCATCACAAGTCTCAAGGGATGATTGAAAACCATCCTGAAAATGTTGCGACTGGTCATCCTCAATTAAATCTATAATCATGTCATCATCATACTACCAAACATATGAATCATATACGCATGGAAAATATTCCTTTGAAGATGACAACTCAAACCCCTTTTCTTGAGGGCTACCCTCAATGTCGTAAATAGGGTCTCTATAAAAAATGAGATGACCAAGATCCCAACTACATCTACCAATCGGTATGAAAGTTTCTATATGCTCATCAACCATATCTAAAGGTTCTTTCATAATACCATCAACATAAATGATCATCTCTTTTTTTTCATGTGCAAAAGGAGTAGAGGCATGGAAGTCTTCAACTGGATATTCAAATTCTTCATCATCGAGACTGGTCTCTTCTTCAACATCATGTGTAGGAGGAGAGAAAGTTTGGACACCTTGCCTTCAGCAAGCGGCAGAAAATATAGTGGTACCTTAATATGTTGCACTTTATCAGAATTCTTCTTTCTTCTCATAGGCATGCCCCTCCATCGCCTCTTCATTATAAGAGGCTTGATCCTTAGTGCATAGTTATTTGCTTTATTTTCTTCAATAGGATCTATCGTATCCAAGGTTTCCTCCAATACTTCTTCACTTCTAAATTCATGGAATCAAGTGTCATAAAGATGTTCAAAAGGATTACAACTCATCATGTTCTCTTCTTAATTTGTAGGAGGAACAAAGGGATGGATGTCTTCATCAAATGGAAGGGAAGATATGATCACTTCATCTTCATCAAATGTCTCGTCTGGATCTTCAACATGAGAAAATTCATCAGGATCTTCTTGGTAAATTTCTTCATATATTTGTTCTTTGAGCACTTGTTCATTCTCAAGGGATAGTTCTTTGGTGGGAAATAACTCTTGTATGCATTTCATCATTTACTCAACAACTTTATTAGCATCCATTTCCTTTTCCATCTGTAAAATTTCCCTCTTCAATGCATAACAATTTATGGATGAGGGTTCATCCCATGGTGCCATATTTCCATTGAATGGAAAGACACCTCAATGGAGTTGCCAGATGAGATTAAGGCTTATCAAAGGATGGAAAGGGGAAACAAGGAAAGGTGGTTTCTAGAAAAGTGGAGTCTTCATATCAGCTTCAAGAAGAGCTCATCAAAAGGGGAAAAGGAAACATCCCTTAGGTGGAGCCTCCAAGAAATCTAGGGAAAAAGGGTTTGGGATAGCTTGGCAAAGTGTTGTTAAGGTTCAAAAGAAGATTCAAAATCCTCCATGACAACGGCACCAAAATGTTATTGCCCAAGTTTTAGGTTGGGAAAAGCTTGACCCAACCACCAATTGGCGACAACTAGGAGGGAACCTACCCAATGTCACCTTGGGAAGGTGTCCCCATCACTTTAGAGGTGAGGTAGTTACCTCAAGGGGGGAATCCCGGTGACCCTAGGGGGAAAAGCAATGGAAAATGATAAGTATGAATAGGTGTCCCTAGAGGTCAATTCTAAGTGGTATGAATAGCTTGGGAAAGAGTCTTGGGAAGGCTTAAGGGTTTCCAAATGAGTTGATTGATTCGTCGAGAGTAAAGTACCTGCTCGATATATAAAGAAAACCAAGGATACTTGCAATATGTTAGTTGGAAAA
>JASDQU010271601.1:4376-18985 GCA_032191745.1 Picea mariana
TTCAGGTTGGGGGATCAGTTTCAGGAAGAGTTCAGTCAGGGAGAGTATCCCCAAGGACAGTTCATTTAGGGGGAGCAACCCCAGATGGAAAGATACCTTTGCCATTGATGACAAAGGGGGAGAGATTTATCAGATGTAGGATATAAATACTTGGAGAGAGAGCACAAAGGCATGTAGACATGGGGATAAGCCCAAGGAGAGTTTAGTAATGGATATCATCCCCAAAGGGAGATACCCTTTTCCATTGATTTCAAAGGGGGAGAGATAAAAACATTGATGAGGAGTATAAGCATGAATGTTATCATGACTAAGTGTTGCCATCAATGTTGGCGTTTCCGTCAATGCCAAAGGGGGATATTGTCAGACAATTGGATTATGTTGATGGACAATTGGTATGGATTGTTGGTTGTCATTGATGTCAACCATTGGAGAGTGATATTTTAGATTGATGTCAACCCTTGGAGAAAGCCTGGTAGCGAATTATGGTAGCACAAAGGTTTGGGTAATGGACCCAAGTTTGTTTGATGTATAATGGTACAAGTTTTAATATATTTGAAGGTAATACTATTCTATATGGGTAGTACATTTCATGCCATTTCTGGTGGTATGTGGAACATCACATAACTCCTCACGGTTATAGAGTTATGGTCAGTGACGTTGGAGAACCTAGGTTTGGGTAATGGACCCAAGTTTGTTTGATGTATAATGGTATGAGTTTTGATATATTTGAAGGTAAGACTATTCTATATGGATAGTACATGTCATTCCATTTCTGGTGGTATGTGGAAAGTCACATAACTCCTCAGGGTTAGAGAGTTATATCCATGTGAAGTTGGAGAACCCTCATGAGTCATCTAGAAGCCCCGAAAGGTCAAAGTGGTTTAAGAGATTTTAGAAGGTAAATAATAAAGTGAAGTGATGAGTGTACTATAAGTCAAAGTTAATACAAAAGAAATTATTTAAATAATAAAGTTAATGGAGAAATTACTAAGTTGACAAGTGGTTAGAAGTGGGTTAACCCTAAAATAAGGAAAGTGGGTTAAGATGGTTAAAAGGTAACCCCTTGAGGAATCTACATGAAAGTGTAAATAAGAGGCAAGGCTCTCTCATTTTAATCACACTTGAGCATATTGAATATCTATAGGTGACTGATCTATAGGTGACTTGTATTGGTATATTATTAGAAGCACATATTGATCTTGGTGATGATTATGAGTTGTTGTGTTATGCTTGGTTGATGCATATCGAATTGTCTTAGGGATTGATCTTGGTGAGTAGATCTGATTTGGTTGATAATATTGATGATACAAGTTGTTGTGATAGATTTTTTGGACAATTTTTTGTGACAGGTTATTTGTATAGGTTTGGTGCATGGTTGATGCACTTGTTCATGATACAGGTTGAGGTACATGTTGGTGCATGGTTGATGCACTTGTTTATGGTGCAGGTTGATTACAGGTTGTTTGGTACAGGTTGGTTCATGTTTGACGCACTTTTTTATGGTACAGGTTGATTACAGGTTGAGGTATAGGTTGATGCATGGTTCAAGTTTTTGGTATAGGTTGTTTGGTGTAGGTTGATTAGTATAGGTTTAAAAAATTATATCTCACAGTGATAGTGTGACAATGGTTCCATCATTCTACTTATACGTCAGGGAGGTTGGACGGGGCAAGGACAGTGGTTGTAGCCACCTTCTGGTTGTATCCAGAGAACATAGGGGGTTGTAGCCTCCTTCTAGTTGTAGCCATAGAATTGGGGAGTTGGAGCTTCCCTTAGGTTGTAGTCTGAGAAACTAGGGGGTTGAAGCCTCCTTCCAGTTGCAGCTTGAAAACAAAGGAAGTTAGTGCTTCCAATGAATGTAATTCTTAAATACATATAAGAAAAATCATTATGTGGTTTTCTCCCTCTTTGGGTTTCCACGTAAAACACTGGTGTATTGTGTATGTGTGTGATTTCTCATTTGTTCATTGTTTATTTACTCTGCAACTATTGGATGATAATGCTACATTGATATAACACTTGCATTTTATGGTGAAAAGGGATTAAATTGCTCTATTATTGATTCACCCCCCTCTCAGTAATCCAACAGGGCCATCATCATTATCTAAATAGGTGTTTTCACTCTTGGGTTGAGTCATACTACTAGGGGGATTTGAGAGGTGTAGCATGTTCATATACCAATCCATACTTAACACTCTCCATCCTTCCCAATTTATGTTGTCCCACTCTGGGGTCAGTTGTCATATTCCACAAAAAGAGGTTTGTGCTTTGTAGTCCCATGAGAAGAGCCTCACATTAAAAGGGCTATGAGCTCGAGATGAAGAGAAAAAAGAAAAGAAAAGGGAAAAGTAAAAAACTAAAGGAAATAAAACATGAGAAATACCCCGTCACTATGAAGTCATTACCCCAAGTTTTATGCACTGAAATGCATATCTAAAAAAGACTAAATAAAATAAAATAAAAGTGAAAAACCAAAAAAGTGTAAATGAAGAAAGAAAAAAACACAAATAAGGGGTAGAAAGACACAATGTTGAGGAAAGGATAGCTCAATGCATAATTTCTCCCTCATATCTCAAAGGTGGATACACATCTTAAAAAAAAATCATCATGACTATGTTTTTAAACTCATGAAGTTACCTGCCAAACTATATCATCTATCACTACACATGATCCTTGATTGGTTTTGTTGGGAACTACTTTTCTTCTTGGGTGTTGACACAAGTAATAGGGGTTAATGATGCCCCTATCATACCTAAACTTGGAAAAACGTATGAATTCTATGATTTGTTGTGAATTTATAGGATCACCTTGGTTTCACTTAAACTTTCTCAGGGGAGTCCTTAGTTGACCCCATATGCCAAAAACAAAATTAGTTGGCATTAGTCTTTTCTCATCTAATAAATATTAAATTCAAAATTCAAAATTTATATGTGTTTTAAGGTAAATATAGGGGTTTTTTTAGCTTACATTTAATTTTCAGTGATCAAAAACCCTATACATCTAGGGTTTTCTTGCATTTTTTTACCCAAAATCCTATAGTTTGCTTGCATGTTTTTTACCTAAAATCCTATGGTTTTCTTGCATGTGTTTGACCTAAAATAATTTATCTTTGGAAATCGACCTAGTTGGTTTTAATTACAAAATTTTTAGGAACGAATGTATTGGTTTTATTGGTTTTTATATGCTTTTTATTTTTCATAATTAATAAGTTACTTAAACCCTAGTTTTATTCATCATTTTAGCCCTAAATTTTACTTGTTTACAATCGACTTAAGTGGCTGAAATATATTGTTGTTATAGTTTGTTTACTTCTGTAATTTCTTATCTTTCATGCAAGTTTTACAACAACCTTTAGTAATTTTCAGATTTGTAATGTTTGGGGATAATTTTGCATTAGATAATCACTTGATAAACCCACTAAAAAAACCCTAAAGTAAGAAAACCCCAAATCTGAAATTTGCTTTGATTAACCACCTAATCTATAACTCACATGTCATAATCTGTTGGTGGTAGTAATTTGGGTAGTTACATAGCTGGCCTGGGACTTGAATTATCTTTCCTTAGGAACCCTGGGTGATACTAGGGAAGCCTCCCTTGTGTTGGACTTTTCCTTCACTAAAATCATGGAAGTATTTGTCTAGGTGATAGTGGCAACACTTCTAATGTTCCACTAGTCTTTCTACCTACCTTGTGAAGGCTCTGCACTAAGGTGCAAGATTTTGTGATATAAGCACAACTACTAGTGATCCATTGCTTGTCTAGTGATCCATTGCTTGTCTGATCCATTGCTTGTCTAGGATTATCATTAGTGATAAATTCCCTTAGCTCCCTTTTATACATATTATTTATGAAATTAAATATATTGCATGTTGTTTTAAGGCCGACCTATCGACCTATGACCTAGATAGATAACACTAAGTCATAAAGAATGTAGAAATTAGTTGGGATTATATTGTAAGAGAATCACAAATGAGAGATTTTTTTATATATACTATAGTTATATTGCAAGAGACATTTGTTTGGATATTGATAGCTTGTGCTATATTTATTTGAATCTTATGGATTATGTTTCCAATATAAATTTTGTGTCGTAATTTATCTTTTATGTAGCTTAGTATGTAGATATGTGTATTCTTTTGGGTTACTATGTGTGTCAACGATTGATCAAGTATTTATGCGCATTGAGATGTGTATCATTCCTAAAAAAAAATTGAAAATATAGTTCCACCAACAAATTAGTAGGAAGAACCATATGTGTTGACGTACTAGAAATGTTTAGTAAGAAGCACATCTATGTTGGCATATTGGAAGTCAAGTCATGTGTTTTTGTACCTTCCCCATCACAACATAAAACATAATAAAGAGAAATAAATGAGAGATCCATCAAAATATTTGAAACATATTTATGTTGATCCAAATAATATCATCACAAATGGCCTATGAAATTGTTTGTGGTCAAAATCGAGTCACACACATCAAATAATCTACTATGATGTCATAGGATGAACATGGATAGAGATACAAAATAAGAAACCAATATGGAAATGCTTATGGTTATTCAAAACCAAAACAAAGAATGTATAGTTTACCCTTGGTTGTAGAAGAGAAGGTCGAACAAAACATTTTACCCTTGGTTGTATAACAGAAGGTTGGAAAATAAAATACATTACCAATATATTTTTAATTAAGATTCTTAAGGTGTTGATTGAGATGGATATTGATGAACTAACCTCTCTTTTTTCCATTTCCACTTATTGTGTGCATGAGTATCTTAAAATAAGGGAATTCAATGTTTGCTTCTACATTTTCATGAAGTTTGAGTACATTGGTAACTCCATCTATAATTAAGTGACTAGATTTATTTTAGTCATTTTTGAACAACTTTGAAATCTTTGTATATCATTTGATTGGTTTCAAATGAGACTGGGTAATTTCTTTGTTACTACCCATGGAACCTCCAAATTGTGGAGATCCTACATGTACAACATCAAACGACATGGGAATGGGGATACACCCCCCTAACCTTCAACGAGTACCCCAATAGAAACTTATAATTTCTTTTAACTCTCCATTTTTGTTACCAATAAACAACTAATATGAAAACAAAACCATAAAATATCTTTTCTAAAATATGATTGGTTTAAAAAAACACATAATAATAGAAAATAAATAATAGCATTGTTGAGTTTGTTTCCACATCACCCTCCATCCCCTATATTACATGGGTATCTCCTACATGCTTTCTACCAAAAAAACTCTCCAAAATGTGGATGACAACTCTAGAGTCTAAAATACCCTTTTAAGTGACATGAAATATAAAAATCTCTAATGCTTATTATATGTGTTATAATGTATTCTCCTTACTTTCCTTCTTTTGGGGTTTCATACTTGATAAATTGATAATATATTTAAAAATATCACAATTGAAGAAGTAATATTTACCATTATTCTTATTACATATTATATATGCTATAATTTTTCTTCCCTTCCTCCGAGTTGTGAACAAGATTTCATATCTACTACATCGATGATATCATTAAAGAAGTACTTATTTTAAAAAATAGGATTAAAGAAGGCCATAGTTGAATACTAAACATGTCCTACCCTTATATTGACTTGAAAAACATATTACATATAAATTTCAAAGTGGATAAATGTTCTAAAATGAACTTGTTTGCATCCATTGTGCAAATTCACCTAGCTTATCTTATGTGTACATTTCAATCCTAAGTGTACATGTCAATGTGGAAAGGAGGGCATTAGCTCCACTAAATTTCACTTAAAAAAAGGAAATGTAATGGTGTCCATAGTCAAAGGTCAATTAGGTAGTTAATTGGATAGTTAATTATGCAATCAATTAGTTGAGGAGACTAACAGTGCTCCTATCTAGGTCAACTAATGCACAGGTCAAGGTAGAAAATATGGAGATCTGGATTTTCTTAAGGTGATCAAAGTTGATTATCTTCCACATATTATGGGAGTTAGGTATGCTTTAGGTTATATATAATGTTCTCATATATTTGTTTATCAATGCATACAAAATATATGTTCAACTATGTTGACTTGTTCTTTAGTGTCATAATGGTGTAATGTACTTAAGGAGGATAATATAGAGTACCTAGGGAGATACCCAATAGGGATAATGAATCTAATGTGACCATAATCATAAAATTCCGTAGTAATTTTTCATCTACTAGAACTAGTTTTATGGAAATATATACACTCTATAAAAAACTATATTCTCTACAATCCACATGACCATCACTACAAAAATCCTAAAATAGTTGATATTAAATCAACAATATTTTCACTTTTTGGGCCTCACTTTGGATGATTTTTTTTAGTCGGGGTATTCTTTTTAAAGTAACTCATATATACCACTAATGTTTTTATATTCTACACATAGATTTTCAAAAATGGATCTAAATATTGCCATCTCTTTTTTCTTTGAAAAATCTACACCAAAAAAAAAAACTTCCACTTTTTACCAGGAAAGGGCTCTGATACCACATGTAGTAAATATTGATAAATAAAATATAAAGGAAAACCATTAAATTTAGAAAAAATTGTTAAATTCAAAAATAACTATATGGAATCAAAAAACAATGAACACAATAATATATATAAAGAACCCTTCAAGGAGTGTAACAACATTAAATACTCCTTAAGGAAGGAAGCACTCCACATTCCATACTTGGTACAATACAATAATCAACGTCCAACATATATCAATACAATAATACTTGTGTATTTATACTTTATAGTGAGTATTTATAGGGATCTATGCCAATTACTCATTATTATATTATTCTCTCTAACTACATAGTGGGTCTATTCCATGGTTATGGCCACATTACATTCATTATCTCCCTTGGGTACCTCCCTATGTATCCCATATTATAATCCCTAGGTATGTCTATTGACACCACCTCTCATTGGAATTTATTTGTGTTCACTTTTGCAATTCCCGGATTCTAGATCATGGTATCAAAGTTGTTGATTTATACTCAACCTATTGTACACAAGTTTCTTTGAAGTTTTTTTCTTTCATACATGCTTCTATTAAGTAATATATATCTAGTAGACTGACCCATGTTTCTAATTTCAAATTGGATTAAGTCGTGCATAGTGATTTTGAGTTTTAAGCAAGAACTTGTGGTTCCAAATGGCCATAACTATGGCATGTGGGAACAAGATATGGAGACATTATTAAATAGTAAAGAAATTTGGTAATTTAAAAAGATGGTGGTTCCAAATCTAGACTGTAAGGGTGAACATGAGAAGTTAATTATCAATGGGAAGAAGTATGAGGTTCTAGGAGTCATTATAGCCAACATCTCCATGGAGATTCACTTTCATATAGGTGATATTGACTATTTGAAACAACTTCAGAAGATGTTGTAGACTCTATCAAAAAAATAGATGAAATTCAAGTTATGTAGTTTGAGAAAGAGTTGATCTCTCTTAATCCTCTCTCTTTTGATGGGATTGAAGGTTGTATGGCTCACATGAAGGAGCTTCAATTAAAATTTGGTAAAAATGGAAAGGCTTTTCTAAAAAAGGATGGTCAACTTATATAAATGATATTATTGAATCTAAAAAAACCCTATCATGTGTTATGTTTGACATTCTATGTTAGTTGGATTCTATAAAAGAAGATTGTAAGGATTATACCTTTGATTCTTTATATGGTTTGTTGATTAGGGAATAGAAAAAGTTGTTTGGTTAAGGTAAACATGAGAATAAGCAACATGCCCATTTCCTTAAGGGTAAAGGTCAACATAGATATAGAGAAAGAGGTCTAGGATAGACTGGAGGGAAAGATCATGGAGGTTATCATGATAAGGATTATTTAAATTAGACCAAATAGAATAAGCATAATGATTAGTCATCGACTAATAAAGGTAAGAATAATAATACCTATCATTATTGTGGAAAGACAACGCATGTTGAGAATGTTTATTATAAGAATACCAAATATCTTGGGGATAAGGTTAAGAAGATTAAAGGATAGGTTTTGACTAGTCAATCAACCAACACTGCTACATATGGGCGGAAAAATCAACGTCGTACTCTGATAGTACGGATAAAATCARTCTTATTGTATGGACGYCGAATATGCGACGAGTATCTACTGGAAATAATGGATGATTTCGATGAGATTTTGGTCCTTAGGTTCATTGTCAGATATTTGACATCAATATTTTTGTCAGATATTCGACCCCATTACAACARCGAAACTAATAACTAGGTTTCTTCGGAGTGTCGACAGAATTATGTCTAAAAACTGACGTAACTCCGTCGGATTTCAATGCATAAGAAGTAGTGCAACCTATAGCATCAATTTTCAATAGGTAAGGGAGATAACTATACCTTMTTTGTTAATTCCTCTCARGAATTACATGCTCACACTTTTAAAAGTGAGTGACAATTGACTCTGGTTGCATTGATCATATGGCTAAGGATGCTTCTCAATTTTCTTCATTAAGTAAAGCTATACTTTGTTGTGGATTGTTGGTTTTAGTAGGATTAAATTTGGAATTGTGTGATCACTAATGCATATCATGTACCAAGTTTGACTGTCAATCTATTATATGTACCCTAGATAACCTATATTGGCAAGAAGGTTGAATTTTGGCATGATAGGTTTATTGTGAAGGATATTAAAAAGGAATGTGTTGTTGTTTATAAGGGTATTCTTGACCCTAAAGGTATACTTTATAAGTTTTGTGATTTCCTTAAGAAGGATCCAATACCAACTGCACTCATAGCCAATACATATGATCGAAGAAGAATTTGGCATGAGCAACTCAAACATCTGAATTTTCAAAGTATGAAATTAATGGTGAAGTTTAATATGATTAATGGAATACCTAAAATGGTTCCTCCTAAAGGTGCATGTAAAGGATGTATTCTTGGAAAACACCATAGGGCTACATTTAGAACTAGAAAGTTTTAGAGAGTAAAGACTCGCTTGGAACTTGTCCATAGCGACCTTTGTGCAATGAACCAACCATCATTCACTAGAGTAAGGCATGTTTTAAACTTAATTGATTAATTTTAAACATATAATTGGGTATATTTATTGAATAATAAGGATCATGTATTTGAACATTTCAAGGAATTAATGGGATTAGCTAAAAAGCAATGTGGTTGACCTATTAAATGTCCAAGATATGAAAATGGAGGAGAATATGTTAGAAATCACTTTGAGAGATACTTGTCACAACATGGTATCTCTTGGTAAATATTTGTACCTTACATACCTTAGTAGAATGGGGTCACTAAAAGGAAGAATCAAATTTTGGTTGAAATGGCATGGTGTTTTCTTCAGTCCAAAGGAATGATGACTATGTTTTGGGTAGAGGTTTTCTACTATTCAAATTAAATTATGAACATGATTCTAATAAATTTTGGGTGGGATATAAATCATCTTAAGAAATGGAGTGGAAGGAAACCTTCAATCAAGCATTTAAGAATGTTTATTTGTATATATTAGGCTCATATTCTAGATGATAATCAAAATGTTGGATGCAGTATTATTCAAACTGAAGTACAACTACATAGGAGTTAAAAAAAAGAGAAAAAAAAAGAGTATAGTGGTCCCATCGACACCCTTATTTGGGACCTATCCCACTAGATTCCTCTCTTCACACTAATTGCAGTGGTACCCATCACTTTTAGGACTTTTTTCCCGTGGACCCACCCACCCTCCACGACACCCTTTTTTGGGACCTATTCCATTTGATTCCTCTCTTTGCATTGATCGTAGTGGTACCCCTCACCCATAAACCATTTATGTGTGGACCCACCAACCCACTTCTTGCCCTCTTACCTCCCAAATATCCCACACTTGCAACCAAAAAGTTGACAATCGAATCCTTGCCTTGCAAAATGACAACACCCAGAAGAATATTGACATAAAGAACCTCAATTCCAATGTTGCTTCCCTCAATTCCAAATTTGTTACCCTTACTTCTTGATTTGACTCCTTCTCTGACAACTTCACAGCCTTTTCGAAAGAGAAAAAACTGGATGAGTCAATTTTCGGGCCCTACCTCCTTTGAACAACCTTCACTCCCCGAAGGCGCTAACTCCTCACATACCATGGCCTTTCATTCCAACCCCCTTCATCACGAATTACATCTTCCYAAAGTTGAGGTGAATAAATTTGATAGCTCAAATCCCGCGAGCTAGGTCACTTAAATGGAAAATTGTTTCTCCTTGCATGGAAATAATGATGATTTGACCAAAATTTGTATCGGTGTCTTTTATTTGGATCCTAAACGTTGGAAATGGTGGAAATCGTGTAAAAATTCACGTCRAGGGTATATTAATTGGACCCAGTTTGTTACAGACCATTATGAATGCTTTAACACCGATATGCATCATTTGGACTGTTTGAACAAATTCAAACAATATTGTATAGTGGAAGAATATATCACCTCTTTTGAGCAATTAGATTTTTGAATAAACGACATGTCTGACACCTTATTCCGTGAATTATTTATTAGTGTCCTTATGGATGATATTTGAATCCATGTCCTAATGGATTTCCCCTAGACTTGGCTTGTAGCTACTCATAACACCAAGGAATGACAATAGGTAGTATCTTCCAAAAACCAAAAAAAGTTCGTTATTCCTCTCTCTCGGCCCACAAACACCTCCCCTCAATCTACTCCTCTTAAGATCCACAAATTAACCAGGGAAGAAATGGATGAATGCCAACTAAAGGGTCTTTGTTATAACTGCGATCAAAAATATTTTTGGGGGCACAAGTGTAAGGAGAAAACGATTTCCATGGCCATTTTTGAGGATGTTTCTGAAGAGGATGTCGATGTTTCCCATTCTGAATATTTACCCCAATAAAATGATCATACCCCACCCTCTAATCCAACAATATTTGAACAACTTATCTTGTTGAATTCTCTCATTGGTATCTCTACTCTACAAACCCTTAAGTTAATTGGTTATATCAAACATAGGAAATTCATTATCCTAGTCGAGAGTGGAAGCACCCATAATTTTATTCATCGTTGCATTTCCCAAGAAACCATGTGCTATATCCATGTAGTCAACAATTTTCAAATCATGATTCCTAATGGTAGTTCCATGAAATGTGGGGGAAATTGTAAAAATCTACGCCTACAAATTGGTCATTACAAGCTGAAATCTCATATGTTTGTTATTGACATGGGTGGTTGTGACATTGTTCTCAATGTTGAATGGTTATGCACACTCAACCCCATCACTATTTATTTCTGGAATTAACCATGAAATTCCAACAGGATGGAAAACAGTACAAGTTCCAAGGAATCACATCAAGCTCCCACGAGATCATCAGTTCACATTGAATGGAGAAACTAATAAAAAAGGGTCATTCTAGAATTATTGTACAACTCCATGACATTCAATCAGTTGAAACCCCCTCACTTATTGTTCATTCTGGCATACAATCTCTACTCACCAAACACCAATATGTTTTTTAAAACCCCAAAAAACTCCCCCCTCCTTGTGGCACCAATGATCATCCAATTCCCCTTGTCGCTTATAGTCTTCCTCCCAATGTTTTCCCTTATCGTCACTCATTTTCCCAAAAAAATGAATTGAGAAAATTATTCAAGAATCGCTAGCAATGGGTGTTATCCATCATGGTACCAACCCTTATTCTTCTCATGTCGTCATGGTACTCAAGAAAGAAGGCACATAGTGCATGTGCCTTGATTTTTGGTCCCTCAAAAAAATTACCATCAAAGATAAATTCCCCATTCTTGTCATTGATGACCTTTTCGATGAACTAATTGGTGCTCATTTCTTTACCAAAATTGATCTACATTCTGGCTACCACCAGATACATATGAAAGAATAAAGTATTCACAAAACTTCTTTTCAAAATCATGAGGGACATTATGATTTTTTTATCATGCACTTCAGTCTGTGTAATGCACCTTCCACTTTTCAAAGTCTCATGAATCATTTCTTCTGACCTTTCCTCTATCATATTGTATTAGTTTTATTTGATGATATCCTCAGCTATAGTGAAACTTGGCAATCCCATCTAGTCCATGTGGATCAATTCTTACACTTATTGTCTCAGGACAAACTCTTTCTCAAAAATTCTAAATGTGTTTTTGGAGCTCCTGAAGTAGAGTACATGGGCCATATTGTTGGAAAAGATGGTGTCTATGTGGATACTAAGAAAATAGAATCTATGAAGGGTTGGATCCTGTCCTAAAACTCTTAAAAGTTTAAGAGGCTTCATGGGTTTAACTGGATATTATCACAAGTTTTTTCAGAATTATGGAAAAATTTCACCCCCCCTCACTACTCTCCTTAAAAACAATGCTTTCAATTGGACTCCAATATCATATCAATCCTTCCAATCCTTGAAAGAGGCTATGTGCACAACTCCTATTATGGAAATTCTCGACTTCACCAAGACCTTTTTTCTGGAATGTGATGCTTCTGGGAAAGGCATCGAGGTAGATCTCATGCAATATGGAAGACCTTTGGATTTCACTAGAAAACGACTATCTAAGAGGCACTTGGGAAAATCTACCTATGAAAAAGAAATATTGGCTATTCTGCATGAATTGGATCTATAGCATCCTTACTTTCTTGGGAAATTCTTCCAAATTAAAACAGATTATCATAGCCTCAAATATTTCTTGGAACAAATAATATCATCCCGAGAAACATAAGTGGTTGAACAAAATGTTTGGTTATGATTATGAGATCATTTACAAGAAATGAAAATAAAATGTGGTTGTTGATTCCCTTGCACGAAAATATGAAGGATCCCTCTTCTCAATCTCCTTCATTGTATCATATTGGTTAAAGGTCGTTTTCCGGGATTGGTTCCAAGATCCCAAATTGCCTCACCTAATCCAACAATTGAAACATGATCCTCATGCATCTTCAGGATACTCTTGGCACAATGAAGAGCTTCTCTATAAATGTCATGTGTATTTAAGAAAATAGTCTCACCTTAAATCCACGGTGCTCTCCAAACTTCATGCTTCACCAACAATAGGGGTGCAACATAACAAGAGAAAGAATCCATCCAAAGAGCTTTCGTTCCCTTATGAAGGTCCAAGTCGCTTAGTCCCTTCATGAATGACTCTCACCAGGAAAGGTCCTACAAAAACAAGCAAATACATCGTCCAAGGGTCCACAAGTCATATGAATCATGCCAAGTAAGGAACATTTAATAAAATAACCACCCAAAAAGTACATTAAATCCTCCCTTTTAAAATTAAACAAATGCTTGAAGACCTTATAAACTTTTCCAAATTTAGGTATGGGAGGGGTGTCATGGTGCCCTATTGGGTAGGCCAATCCCCAAGTCAAGGAAGTTTTCCCAAGAAGACCCTCTCTAGATCATGTAATGAGTATGAACTGGATTGGGGAAGTACTCTTGGGCATAGGGTTCTTGACATATCAAGGGCCCATATTGTCTCATTTATGGGTGCCTTTTTGGAGGGTGCACTACGTCCCTTCATTTGCAATGCAATATTTTTCCAATCCCTTTATTTGCCTTTTTTTATGATATGAACATTGAGTCTTATGTGCAATGGAAAGAAAAAAATCACCACAATGCCACTTGAAGTTAGTATACATTGGGTGCTATGTGCACTGGAAATAAAAGAACATTGTAATGCACTCCCCCATCAAGCAGGACACTTTTTGTTTGTTTTCTTTTAAAGGTCCTTTATTTATTTTTTAAGAGAAGTGTTTCATGGCTCTCAGGACCTTTGGGAAGCATCTAGAAGGATGAACTAGGGATTTTGTATTTTTACAATGTTATTTGCAAAACTTATGGGCCTTTATCCCCTACTTCCCATGAAATGAGGTACAAACCCTTATGGAGTCAATGAACCCAAAAACCCAAAATATGAGGAAATTGTAATGTCCCCTTCCAATTGATCATGACAGAGTATGACTCAATAGCCTATACGAATCTTATAGGATATAGTCAAAAAGGGAAAGGGAGTCAAGCAAGTTCATTTGGTGTCACTAGAATGATAAATCCTAAAGTGACATTAAATAAAATAAATAATTACGTTTAAATGATATTGGAGGGAAAATAAAGTGAGGGTTTGATTTGGTAAAAAAAAAGGGAAAGATCTAAAAGGCCCGGAGGAAGGATAAATAGAGGGGTAACCCTTCTCTTTGGAATTATGATTTGATCTCTCATTTTTTAGTGCTCTTGGATCCATTGTTTCATTTAGGTTTAGCGAAACCATTCCACTACTGCAGTTTAGTTTTGGTGGTGCAATATCCATCCTAGTTATACAAGAGGGGAGTCCACCTAGGATTTCCACTAGAGATTCATTTGGAGATTTATGTTTAGTTGAAGGTTTGCGCAGGAAGTTTGCAAAGATTTTCCAAAGAGGAAAAATTAGAATTTAGTATGTGACAAGAGGGTTTCAGAGAGACCGTAGTTTAGGCCACCCCCACAAGTTGAGTACGAGGTGTCCTGCAAGGCCTCGCTAGACGTCTAGCAACTGTTCCATGAGGACCTCTGGGATTGGGGTTGCAATAGGACGATTGGATCATATTTGTAGGGTCAGAGGACGATTGAAGGGTTGATAGTAGAGCTGACATTG
>JASDQU010271602.1:0-15283 GCA_032191745.1 Picea mariana
TGAAGGAAAATATCTAAAGTGAATGATCTGTCACCACATGTCATGATGAATGAACGATCTATATTCTCTTCCAAAGTTCAAGATTTGGGAGTTTCAAATGTGAAGCATGAAAAACATCCCAGAGGAAAATCCTTGAAGTGAATGATCTACTGTTGCATTTCGTGATTGACGAACGGTCTAGATTTTGTTCAGAAATATGGGATTCAGGAGTTTGGGAGTTTATGAATGTTATTCTCAAAAACTCCCAAAGGAAAATTGTCGAAGCGACGTGTCGGGTTCTCGGGACTTTGACTCTTCAGCTCTTCGGAGGCTTCGAGTCTTTGGGAACTTAGTACTTCAAACTTGATATTAAAACCCACGCAATTATGGAACCTGAATGGATGAGAGCTGCTGATCTATTTGACCTGATGGATCTCCACCGTAAAACATTAACCTGTCTGTTCCCATGGTCTGAGCCCAAAATTTGCTGCTCTAGATTGTTGCGTCGTGTGCATGAACATTTCCCATGCATAGAAAAAAGGCTCGGTAGACCTATGGTGAGCTCAATCAATGGTGCATGTGATGAAAAGCATTCCAAAAAAAAAATGACATGTATTTTATCCTTCCAAAAAAATAGAAACAAAAATGCGCGAAGACTCAAAAAATGAATAAGGGCCAAGACACTCAGTAGTGGGAAACTGACTTAGACAACTAGAAAAAGGAAAACTTGATGAAGGCATAGGAAAAAGAAAGGAGAGGCAGGGGATGCAGACCTAGGTTACAACATTGGCTCCAACTGGGGATAGATCGTCCCTGTGAGGTGCTAAGAATTGTATATCGGTGCCTTGAGATCAGATAACTTCTCTTACCTTTCATCACTTACCGTTGTTTCTGTTTGTCAGCCTGCGTATCTGTTATTGTCCTTCAGCCATGAATTTTATTGAATTAGAATCTAAAACTACACACCAGTGCCTTATTAGGCTATGGAGTCTTTATTCACACAACTAACTAATCAAAATAAATAATAAAAAGGAGCATATATCATACAAGAGGGACCTTCCCCCATCCTCAAACAAAATATTGTTTCAGGAAGCGCCTATTTAATAGGCCTCCAAAGATCTCTTTATCATGTATATTGTGTAGGATGAATGTGTTGTTTTCCAAAACTTCAATCACCTTAAAAGAGCCAAACCAGAGGTTGTCAAATTTACCGTGCTTGGACTTGTCATCCCTTCTGGCATCCCACCTCAAAACCATGCCACCTTCTTGAAAAATATCCTTCTTGGTTTTCTTATCAAAGGCTAATTTGATCTTGCTTTGTTATGCCTCTGTTCTCTGACTGAGTGCCTCTCTTTACTGATAAACTTCTATAATGTGGAAGATCCTTCGTTGGCTGTCATTGGGATCCTCAATATCCTCCTGCAAGAATTTCAAGACTGGTATACTGAGATGAGTAGGAAAAACAATGTCTATGCCATAAACAAGATGGAATGGTGAGGTTCCTAGAGACTTCTTAGTGTTGATCCTATTATCCCATAAGGCATATTTGAGTTTAGAGTCCCAGGATTTCTTTCTTTCAATCAACAACGTTTTAATGATCCAGATGAGAGTCTTGTTTGATGATTCTACTAGGCAATTTCCTTGAGGGTAATAGGGTGTGGAATGTGTCAAGGAAATGTTGTTACTGCCACAGAAGTCAATCATGGATTTGGACTTGAATTCTTGGGAATTTTCTGTTACCATCTTAATAGGGAAACCAAATCTAGAAACAATATTAGTTTCCAGGAAATTCATGATTACCTTGTCAGTGGCATTCCTGATGGGAACAGCCTCAATCCATTTGGTGAAGTAGTCGGTGGCAGTGAGGATCCACTTGTATTGTCCACTAGAGGGTGGATTTATTTATCCTATGAAGTCTAACCCCCATTTCTTAAACAAACTACTGGCTTTGATAGGTTTTAGGGGCAGTGACAGTAACTTCTGTTTCCCAGCAAAAATCAGACATTCATTGCAGGCTCTAACAGTGGAAAACACATCAGAGAAAATGGTGGGCTAGTAGTATCATGTCCTCAGAATCTTGAGTGTTGTGGCCTTCCAATGCTGGTGCTCACCACACGCTCCTCTGTGCATCTCTGTCGTGACTTGTTTAGCTTCATTTTCATCAAGGCATATTAATAGGATGCCATCATGATCTCTCCAATACAAGCTCTGGTTTGAAATGAAGAATTTGACGACTTTCAACTTGAGAGATTTGGCATTTGTCTTCTTCACATCTGGTGGACATTTAAAATGTTGTAGAAAAGAGATGATGTTTTTATACCAAGGTGAAGAGGGATATTTTTCAAATACCTGTAAGTTGTCTTGTCCAGGCTGTATGATGGGTGTATCTAATTGGGTTAAGATCTGATGCAATTCTAGCACCTTACAGTTTGATTATGATATCAATTTTTCCAGTCCTTTCCCCTTGATCATCTTGGTGGGATTTATGTGGAAGTCATACTCCAATAGTTTGACAATCCATATTCTTGTTTTCCCTTCACTGTCTGGCTAGACCAAAATATCTTTGACACTGCTACTAGGAACAAAGGCCATTATGCTAGATTGTAGCACATAAACCCTGAAGACCTTGAGTGCTTTGACCAATGCATAATCCTATTTCTCTAATATATCATACTTGAGCTCAACATATCAAAGGGCTCTGCTAAAAAAGGCTATGGGTTGCTCATTCCCTTCTTTGTTTTTCTGCAGCAAAACAACAACAACTATTTCATCCGAGGAAAAGGAAAAGATGATGAAATATTTGGTATAGTCAGGGCTGACCAATACAGGTGCTTCAACTAAAGCTTTATTTATTGTTTGGAAAGATGATTTTTCCTCCAAGGACCATTTAATCACAACATCTTTCTTCAACATGTTAGTAATAGGTTTCAGAATTTTAGCAAAATTTGGCACAAAACATCTGAGGAAGTTTATCTTACCAATAAAATACTGGACAAACTTTTTATTTCTAGGGATCTCAATTTTTTGAATGGCACAAACCCTATTTGGATCCATTTTTATGCCTCCGACTGATATGATGTGGCCCATGAGATTCCCCTCTGGCATGACAAAGTGAGACTTCCTAGGATTGAGAGATATCCCATACCTCTTGCATTTCTTGAAAACCTGCTCCAAATGATGCAAATGTTCCTCATCGGACTTGGAAAAAGTGGCAATGTCATATAGGTATATGACCATAAATTTGTCTTTCTTTCTCTCCCACAAAAGCTATGTCCATGGCCCTATGAAAAGTGGCCCCTGCATTCATGAGCCCAAAGGGCATCTTTTCATACATGAATGTTCTCCATGGGGTGGTGAATTATGTCTTTTCTTTATGTTCCTCACAACCTGCTATCTCGTTATAACCAAAGTATCCATCCAACAAGGAAATTTTGTGTGCACCTACCACCCTTTGTAAAATATGATCCATCTTGGGGAGGGGATAATTTTCCTTCAAAGAACACTTGTTTAGATTTATGAAATCAACACATAAGCATATCTCCCCACTCTTCTTCCTTATGGGTACTAAGTTGGACACCCAGTTTGAATACCTTGATAGTACAATAATCTTGGCATCCAACATTCATTTTAGCTCTTTCTCAATTATGGACATTAACATGGGATTTAATTGTCTAATCTTCTATCTAAATGGATTGGAGCCAGTTTATAGAGATTTCTTGCGCTGGATGATGTCAATATCAAATGTCTTCAAATATTCATAGGACCATTTTTGTGGTTGGAAATCCCCCTACAAACTAGCATTTAGGGTTATACTATGCATGCCGATGAGACCGAAAGAATCCTACTTTCTACCGTCATCCCAGACCTAGTCCCCATTTCTTTTAAGAAAATACATGGTTAGACAAACATACCTTGTTTCGGGCATTCGATGTCGATCCTTCTTCATTCTTGATCGCTTGTTGGCATCTCTCCTCCCAAGGCTGACTTGCATACAAAACAAGCAACAAACTATACATACATTTTACCTACAGATTAATGGGTTAGAAATTCAAACATATATTCAATATACTATGAAGAACTCATATAGTGGGATAGGAAAAACATTTCTTTATTAATTTTAGTGAATCAACGTACAATGTCAAGACCAGCCACCACTCTGTGAACCTGATCCTGGGCTCCTCTTCAATTGTCCTCCAACTTATGTTCTCTGTATCTCTTCTTGCACAAGGATGGATAAAGGGTTGGGACAATGGGAATGTGCAATTGGGTAGAGTTTCTTTACTATTATTCTCCCCTTCCAAATGGGACCCCTAACCCTTCTTTTATAGGCTAGAAGAAGCTAGGTATTTGGATGAACCCTCGACCATGCATGGCTGGAAGGTTTAGTTAACTTACCCAAAGTTGTGTGTTCCGTTGACAACTTTCCCTTTTTCGTTCTTTTGTAGGTACACGCGAGTTGTTTTGGGTCAGCTAGCATGTACACACATGTATTAATGGAGTAGGGTGCGTGGGCCCTTATAAAAGAGGTTTTTAAGAAGAGTTGTTCAATAGTGCTTTGGAAGAAAAAGAATCTGAGATGGTCTGATGCAAGGTAAGCATGTCTGGTGCAAATTAGGGTTATAACAGATGCCCCCTAATGTGTGAGGTTAGAAGAGCATTTGATGGCTGAAATACATTACAAATCTTTACTAATGTGCGAACAAGTGAGCCCAGGGACCAGGAATTGGGAGGCATCGTCTGTAAAATAACAAATTTCTCACCGAGGTGGGCATACCCATGCTTGGGATAAAATAAAATCATGGCTACCAATCAAATACACTGTAGATCCATGTCAAATAACTATATAAAGTGTAGCCGCAAACAATACATAGCGGAGCTACATATAGAAATCAAAATGATATACATATAGAGTATCCATCTTCTAAAAGCTGATCCGGCCTAATGGCTGGAGATGAGATCTTCAGAGCTCGAGAAACAACTTCAAACAATCTTCAAAACTCGGGTAGGAGTGTAATATGAGTGTATGACTTTACTACCTAGAGGTCTTCGATAGTTCGTTGGTCATGAACTAGATAATCTTGATGATCAGACTGAAGGTTGCATTGATTCCAAACAAGGACTTGATTGGAAATTCAAGATGGTCGGGTATGAGGGAAAGAGACAAAATGCAGAGGGGTCGACTCAGGCTTGGTGACAATCTTCCCTTGGACAACAACACGACAAATGATGAGACTCAGGTAGCATGGCATTAACATAAGTTTATGAGGTAGGAGGCAACGTAAATTCTCCATATGTTTGGAAGAATAACCAAACAGAGGAGGACATAGCTCTATGTAGTGAGAACAACTTCCTAAAGTCATATTACATCCCAGGGTTTGATGAACAAACAGACAGATATGCTTTATCCAAGGGCGACTCATTATGCTGCTAATAAAGAAAATACTTTTCCCTTCCTCTTTTTGGGGTATATTTGATTTTTTTGTCTTTCTCAATGATTTTGTAAAAAAGAATAAAATAATGTTACGTTCCAAAGGAGGATCAAGTGTCGCAAACATACTAGCTCCAAGCGCACGGAACACAGGGATGCTTAGGGAAAAGGGACATATGAAAGAAAAGGACACTTGGGAAAAATCCTCCAGGGGCCAAAGGTGTCAAGATGCAGAGGCAAAGTGCTATAGCGCTTGCGTATGAGGCATGCTTCAGATGGTTTAGTTGAGAGAAACATGGAGCCGACATTAGGCCAAAGACACGGTTATGCAAATGCGATTAATAAAACACACAATGGTAACATCCTTTGATGTAAGTTTAACGAGCCCAGAGAAGGTAAGCTCTGTAGTTTTTCATATTTAGAGAGTTTGAAAAATGTAAAAGGAGACTCCAATGGGGTACCTTGTTCAAAATTGGTCTAGTCGGTTTGAAAAAGGGGTAAACTAGCACTGACAAGATGTCTACTCAAAACCATTTTAACGAGTGTGATAAAGACAAGATCACTCGGCCATTTTTTCAATTTTAAGGAGTTTGAAAAAAGCTTAACTATGGAATCCATCAGTAATGTTCTTTTGGACCAGCTTAACGAGTGTGAAAGAATAAGGTCACTCAACGAACTTTTCAATTTTAGGGAGTCTGAAAAGAGCTTAACTATGGACTCTGTGGGGGTTCCTTTTTCATAATTGTAGTCCCTCGGGCCTAAAAAAGGGTTAAAATGATACCTTAGAGTACTCTTATAGAGAACTAAAGTTCCATAGAGTATACCTTTGTTCGTACAGTTGACCGTCCAGACCGAAAAAGGGGTAAACTACCACCGGAAAAAAGTGACTTCAAATTTCAGTTTAACGAGCGTGAAAGGCCACAAGATCGCTCGACAATATTTTCATGTTTAGAGGGTATGAAAAGGGCTTAAAAGAAGACCCGTTATATCTTTTGGGATTCCTAAGGGTGAGGTCAAGAGTGAAAAAGAATCATGTAAATGAGGCTCAAACTCGTAATCAGGAAAAACAACAAGGACTCCCGAGCCTACAGTGATTAGAGTCAGCATGGACACCATAATGCAACCAGGATCTACCTAGGGCATCCATGTTCCGGTAAGCTCTACCACCAACTTGCGACACTTCTAAAGCAGGAACGATGGTTCCGTGTCCCAACCTAATGGGATCGATCCTATGACAAAGAAAAAAGACAACAAGATACAAAAGTTAGGGTAGAAACCTAACCTACATGCTCAAGTTGATCCTCGGAAAGTTTTTCCACGGATTGTCGAAAATTACCCAAAACTCCAAAAAAATGTCTCGATACCTAGTCATACCCCCCCAATGCAACTCCCGAATCACTCTAAATAGTTTTTGGTTTAAAGAAAATGATAAGGGAGGCCAAAAAAGTGACAAAAAGAGGCCAAAAAGTCTATAAATAGAAGCTCGCAGCTCATTATCACCATTGTTGATTTGGAAATTGACTCTGGAGCCAAAAAACCCCCTTTGATAAAAGTGGTGATTCTGAGGGCTACAGTGGACGAAACGATCATCTGTCTGGACCAAGTAAGAACAAACTCTCTTATATTTCATTTTAAGTCATTCTTTTTTCTTTAGTTTTCATTTTTTGGGGGGGCGTTGACCTTCAAAAGGTCGGCCCTAGGTCCATGCGGGCTGTCTCAGGACAGGTCACGTGTACATTCAAGCAAAGTAAACCTTGCACACGTGTACACGCGTCTGTCAGTATTACAACCCACGTGGACCCCCTTTTTGAATGAAAAAGGCTTTAAAAACAAGGGTTAACCCTCTTGAACCTTGGTGTTTTGTAGGATGTATGTTCACTGGAGAGAAAGAGAGCATGAAGAGGTTAGTGAGTTGGTTGGGGAAGACCCCAATGCTATGGTTGCCTTGATGCAGTGTGGGTTACTCAAGTTATTCTTATGTCCTTTTATGCAGGCACAACTTAGGCTACTGAATGCCTTGGTTGACTACTGGCATCCGGATGCAGAGGCATTCATGTTAGAGGGGCAGTCACTGGTGTCCACGACCGAGGACATCTATTTTTTGACTGGCCTCTCCCAAAGAGGGGAACTAGTCAAATTCCAAACTTATCCTTCGGGGCCACATAACATAGCAGAATTGATAGGTCATTACTGTGCGGCTGACATAGACCACTCAAGCTCAAAGGTGCCCATAAGCAAGATTATTGATTTAATTCTATAGGCGATAATGTTGCTTATTTGGCGAATCGCTGGTTCTGCGGCTCTACATCAGGCATCCCAGGCACAGATGAACTGTGCAGTCCAGCGCTTAAATGCACAAATATTCAATTGGAGCACCACATTGTTAGAGTGTATGAAGAGGCAGTTGACAGTTTGTCGATTGCAGACACAGAAGAACTTCAGATTCAGGACCGTTCTGTGCTGATTCTTCTTTGAGAGAGTTTCAAGCTTTAGTCCTTGAGTAGTGGTATGAGGACATCAGGCCTCTCTTCCTGCTATGTGTATATGGGCAGTATTGCTACCACGACAGAGTGGTGGAAGGACTAATGAGTCCTTCGATGGTGATTTCTTTTCCTGGCTATTGTGACAGATCCCAGTTATCGAGGATTACCCATATGCAGTAATTGATTTTTTGAGGGATCCTGAGATACCAGTACCTTTTAGTGAGGAGCAAGGAGAGATGGGTAAGTCTCCATCTTTGTAGTTGTTTTTATTTGGCATATTCAATTTTTATGTCATTTTTGTTATATATCATTTTTTTTATATACTAGAGTATTTGACGGACATGCAGTTGTTGTGTGCATATGTGGGACCAATGTGAACTGCTGACTATGCAAGGAACATGCATCATCCTCAGCCAGGGGACGCACCTGCTGCCACTGGGGGACTAGCAGTAGCAAGAGATCTTCCAGCTATGAAGGCGGAGAGGGTGTTGAGACAAGTCAAGCAGAACTTTACTGTGCTCACTTGCATGGTCCCTATGGCATAGATTGAGGGTTTTCCACCATCCATGCAGCCTCATGTAGTGGGGGCACCATAGACATGGGTCCGATTATTTTTGCGTTTAACAAATGTTGTGGATCAGTACAACAGGGCCCACTGACCCTAATCTTCGTTATACTTTTCACATGCCACGAGCACTACCTGTATATATTTTTTGAGGGCATAAGCCCCTTGATGCGTTACTGGTGATATTTTTGAGGCCCTTACATCCATCTATGTACTCTGGTTACTTATGATATTATATATGGATTTTTATGTTTTTTCGTAGCTTATGGATCATTTTTGAAAAAAATGTATTTAGATGTTTATGTGTATGTCTTTTCATATGTGTGCAATATGCCAATCTAAAATTTGATTAGCTAAAGTATCTATAATTTGATTCAATCTCCTAGGAACATGAAAATATGTAATATAATCAAAGTTTTGTTCTAAGAGACGTACCCTAAGGAATTGTTGGTGTAAAGTCGGATCATGAACACGGTAGATTCTATTTAACTGAGACACAACTAGCTAAGCATCAAGATATACCTGAAGATGAGAGATACTAGATGACAGAGCATCATGAAGCAACTCAATAACTGCACTGTACTCGATGACATTGTTTGTGGTGTCACCTAAGTATCTACCTCCGGAAGATAATAACTGGCCTCAAGGTGTAAAAATTACCCAAGCTATGGAGGCAAGCCTTCGAGTGTTCCATCTAGCACCATCTACGTACCCAATGAACATCTCGGATACACTTGACATATTCCACAATGATGAAAGTTAACATCAATGACACATCCATAACACTAAAAGAAACTATAAAGTAATAGTACAAAGACTATACATATGTTACAAAAAGTTACCCATGGTGACTTGCCTATGAGTAATACTTCTTGAGGTATAGCCCATTTCTATGCTCCGCCAAAGCATTCCCTTCAAAGTCAACCAGACGATAAGTGCCCTTTTTTAAAACCCCTTTTATGATGAAAGGTATGAACCACATGGGTTTGAATTTTCTTGCCCCCAGGGGGTCCTTATCTTGGTCATAGACCAGGACAAGGTCTCCTTTAGAGAAAATCCGAGGATGAATGGACCTATCATACTGACACTTGACCTTATGTTTTTGAGCCTCATTGGACAGGGCCACATCACGATGCTGCTCATTGAGCTTCTCAAGGTATACTAATCGTTCTTCAAGTGGAGAAGTGTCTGGCAATAATTGTACCGCCAACTTTAGAGACAAGATCTGACATTCGATAGGCAAGATTGCCTCTAGCCCGTAAATGAGTTGGAAAGGTGAGAAACCGGTTGCAGTCTTAATAGATGTTTGGTAGGCCCATAATGTGGAGTATAGCATCAAATGCCAATTTGACTTGGCTGAGTTGATTGTTTGTTGTAGGATGGTCTTAAGAAATTTGTTTACAGCTTCCACCTGACCATTTTCTTGGGGGTAGTAGGGTGATGAATGTTCTTTCCATATCCCAAGCTTTGATGTTAACTCGGTCATCATCTGGTTCTGAAAGTGACTGTCATGGTCAGTGACAATCTCCCTCGGGACGCTGAACCTTGCTATTATCTGATTGAATAAAAAGAGAGCTTCAATCTCTCCATCATCTTTAAATGTTCACATAGCTTCGACCCACTTCATGAAGTAGTCTACGACTACGATGATGTAACAGTGCCCCCTTGGTGAAGGAGGGTTGCATGTATTATAATCAATCCCCCACTTGGTGAAGGGACCAATTGTGATGACAGGAAACATGGGAGCAGGATGTGCCCTCATCTTCCGAGAGAAGATTTGGCATGGGTGGCACTTCTTAACTGATTTGATACAATCTTTGATAAGTGTCGACCATAAGTAACCTGCTCATAGAATCTTTTGGGCTGTTTCCAACCCATACAAATGACCACCATAGGCTCCATTATGGAAATCATTAAGCACGATAACTGCTTCTTCGTGAGTGAGACATCGACGTAGGATGCAGTCTACACCTCTCCGATACAATGTATCATCGAGTATGAGATAATTCTTATCATGATGGCATATGCGTCGACGCTCATCACAAGAAGCAGAGGTGGGGAACTTCAAAGTCTGGAGATAGATAAGTATATCTCTGTACCATGGATCTGAAGAGGTGATAAAAAACATATCTCCTCTAATAGGCGACTCTTCAGGCACAAGATCACCTGACTCAACCAGAAGTTCTGAAATAAGTTCTATGAAGACCAGTGACTTTTTGGATTTCGCTGAAACGAAATCTAAGTCAAACTCCTAGAGGATGACTATCCTTCTACTGATCTTTCCGCCTATTACCCGTTGTGTCAACATGTATTGAAATGGATTCACGACAACAATTACGGTGGTCTTGCGAAATAGAACATAATGATGGAGCCATTGAACAGCATGGACTGCTGCCAACACAAGTTTTTCGATATGAGAATAATTGAGTTCCAGTCCTACGAGACCTCGGCTCAGGTAATATATCACGTATTCTGAGAACAAGTCATCCTCTTGAACTAAAACCATGCCAATGGTTGACTCTGCTACAACCAAGTATAATAAGAAATCTTTGTTATAGTTAGGATGCCGGAGCAGAGGGGAAATTGCGAGGGCATGTTTTAATGCGGTGAAAGAGCATTGAGTGTCATCGTCCCAATAGAAAGGAACATCTTTCTTCAGTAAGCGCATAAAGCCCTTGGTGATCTCAGCATAGTTGGCGATGAAGTGCCTTAAAAAATTCGCCTTGCCTTGTAGACTCTGAAGTTGAAGGATTGTGCATGGGGGAGGCAACTAAATTGTTGCCTCAACCTTGAGAGGATTGACCATGATCCCTATTGTTGACATTATGAAACCTAAAAAACATCCTTATGTTACGCAAAAGATTCACTTGTTTGGATTCAAGCGAATTCGGAAGTAGTGACAACGCTCAAAGATAAGTCAGAGGTGTGTGGGATGATCCATTCTCTTGCGAGATCAAGATGCTAAATCATCTAAATAGGCCTCAACTATATTCTTGAGGTCATGGAAAGAAAAATACATGGCCCACTAAAAGGTCGCTCCAGCATTTTTGAGACCAAAAGGCATCTTACGATACGCGAATGTACCCCAAGGACAAATGAATGTCGTTTTGTGCTGGTCTTCGGGTTTGATTTGTATTTGATTATATCCCAAAAAATCGTTCATGAAAGACAAGGCCTCACAACCGGCACATTCATCAATGATCTGGTTGATGAATGGTGTGATAAAATTATCTTTTGGATAGGCCTTATTCAAATCATGGAAGTCTATACATACACGAATTGTGCCTTGTTTTTTATTGATCGGCACATGATTTGACACCCATTGGGTCAAATGGGAAGGATAGATGTTTTAGCAATTTATCAAACTCAACCTTAATGGCTGCTGCTTTCCTAGGATTAACGGGATGAAGCTTCTATTGAACATGCTTGGCATCAGGATAAGTTGTTATTTCATGTTCGACTATTTTTGGATCTATGCCTAGCATTTCCTCGTAAGACCAGGCAAAAACGTCACAAAATTATTTAAAAATATCTGTATAGAGTTGAATCTCTCTAGGGGAGCAGTCAACTCTGAAAAAAACATTCTCCATGACACCAGGGTTTTGGGAGATATTGATTGGTATGGTTTCGATGATGGTTTCCATATTACCCTCAGCATAGACCTTGTGTGTAGCTAAGGGATTAATAGCACAAGACCTATCTCCTGTCATAGTCATGGTGAATTCTCCTGCTTTGATTCAGATTAACTCTGGGAGGAAGTATGATCTGTGATGAAGATCTTCCCAGGGTTTGTCTAGACTAGTCATTGCTTCAATTACTTCTTCGTTAGAGGGCAAGACTAAGTCTAACGAATCAGTGTCAGTGAGAGAACCCCGAGCCCAAATAGGTTCTAGAAGCGGATCTAACTCTTGTGCAGGAGTTGGATTTGTATTGGCTAAAGTTTGCTGGATTAAAAAGTATGCTACTTCAGCTACAGACAAGGGCATGGACATGCCCGGGTGTCCTGTCCCATCCATCGTGGTCAATGGGGAAGGAAGTATCCATGGATCAGTGAAGTAAGTCGTGCGAAAAGATGAAACTTGGAAAATCTCAACCTTATGGTGGTTGGATATATATTAGACATCGCCTTGAGGGGGTGGGTAATCGAAGGTACCCATCAAGGATGGGCACAAACCAACCCCTACATTGATGATGCCTGGTTGACAATTATCAATCATCGAGACCGTGGATGCCCCCAATGAAGGGTCATGTCGGGAGAAAGACAATTGATCGATGGTCACAATCCAGCCCTCATGTGGAAACAGAAAGACCTGGAAAACTGTAGCAACCACAACTTGCATGGCATAATTCCAACTCCTCCCTAACAAGAGGTTATAGTTGAGGGGTGCATCGACTACTTCTACCTCGACACACACGGTCTTCCCTCCTAACTGCACAGGGAAAGAGGAAATGATACCATGTGGTCGGAACAAATGACCGTCAAAAGTAGTGAGGAGAGTAGGTGACAGATACAAAACGGGCTGGCCAATGGCATTCCAACATGCCAATGACATAACGCATGTCGAGGCACCCTCATCAACCACCGTGCGAAAGATATTTTGAGTAAAAGTTTTTGTGGGATAAGCCACTACTATATGAAATGCTACGTGGTAAGGTAGATGAGGTTTTAAGTCAGTTGTATCCAGCATGATTGTACTCGGATTACAAGTCTTGTTAGATCCTAAAGTGGTTAACAAGGCTTTCCTCTAGGAAGGGAAGCTTTGGAGGACCTCCAAAGTAGACATCGCATAAGGGGTTTGTGATAAATCTTCTACCACATAATAGTTCTGGGCGACCCTTGCATTTGGGTTGTGAGAAGCTTTTTTGAACATGCCTTTGGGGATGCGTGTCATTGTTTCTCCCAACATATTCTCAATCTGTAGAGGAAGAGATGGGAGTTCATTTTATTTTCTCTTCTCATAAGTGCTTGGTTTACTATAGTCATGCGCTCTAGTCGATAGAAAAGCATCACCCTTCACCATATATACATTCGTGGATGCGGGGTTTTTCAAATATAGAGAGGATCCTTGGCTACCACCTTCCATTCTTGGAGATGCTTGTGTTAGATTTTGTCCATGTTGAAATGGATTAGTTAACGTAGGAGGCTATTGTTGTGTCACAAAATTTTGGGCTTCTGTAAGCCGAGGACATAGGTGGGTAGAGTGGTCTTTCGCACACAAGTTGCATGGATACCTTTCCTTTCGTTTCTCAGTGTTCTCACTGCCAACATTATCGGTAGGTTTTTTATACCCCTTACCCTTATTTCATTGTTTTTTCTTTCCTTCAGGCTGTTGGGTGGCCTTTGGATTAGTCTATTGCATTGTGTGTACATCCAACATTTTGGTAGGGTGAGCAGCCAAAGCAGTAGTTTGGTTGGCCATTGTGTGTTGTATAGACAACTGCTGCAACTGCTTCGTCAATTGCTCAGTGGGCTTCAGTTGTGCGGAACCAAAAATATCATCGGCATGTGGTCCAGCTCTCTGTCTGGTTTTATCAAGTATTGAGCGTGGCGCATTTGGCAAGATCTCGTATAATAAACCAGACTGAGAATAGATTAGCTCAAGTTGTTGAGCTCTCATGATGGCGTCTTCTTCAGAAAATACTCCTGACATCGCAATGTCTTTGGATAACTATGGGACCAAAGACTTAAGGAACCACTTGAGCAGGAATGCTGGTTGACTGGTACATTAATTAAACTCTTTCAGCATCTCCATTCTCGGATGTGATCAGAGATATGGTCCACTTTTGTTTGTGAGAAATTGGCCAGCAATTTTGTGCCAACGTCTTATCTCACAGGTAACTGGAAATGGTTTAGGAAAGCCATCGCCAATTCACCGAAGGAAGAGTATATTGAGTGATCGAGCTCAATGTACAATTTCACGACACTCCCAATGAGAGTATGTTGAAACAATTGAAATTGTGTGGAGTCATCTTTCAACGAGTGAGATGAGCACCAAAGATGGAAGGTAGTCACATGATCTCCTAGATCTTCGTTAGGCTTGGCTTCAAACTTTGGGATGTCCGAAGGCAACTATGTCGACATAGGAGGCCAACACGGATCGTGATAGATAGGTTCATTCAACAACCTTGTCAATTCTTGATCCAGGTGGATATCTGGGGCCACCCACCTTTTCCAAATGGCTCAAAACAGTTTTCTGGCCATTTTGGCAATTTACTATTTTTAGCAGGTTTTCACTTCCGGGGCCATTTTGAGGGCCTAAATGATTTTTTTATTTTTTTTTTTGATATAGAGGTTCTAAATGATATTTGAAGGCATGATTGATCCCCCAAAATGAATCTCCTCGATGATACCTTTCCAACGNCAACAGAAACACCCTCGGTGTCGCGTGACCTCCAAGCTCTCCTTTCTAAACATCAAATGGTATTTTCCACTCCCCAAGGCCTAGCTCCTTCCCGCGGTGTTCATGATCATTCCATTCCCCTTGTACCCAGAAGCCTTCCTCCCAATATCCGTCCATATCACCACCCCTTCTCCCAATGATCCAGGTGGATATCAGTGTCCACCCACCTTTTCCAAATGGCTCAAAACGGCTTTTTGGCAATTTTGGTAATTTACTATTTTTACCAGGTTTTAACTTCTGGGGCCATTTTGAGGGCCTAAATGAAAGTTTTTAGATATATAGGTTCTCAATGATATTTAAAGGCATAATTTAACCCCCCAAATAAATCTCCTCGATGATACCTTTCCAACGAGCTATCACATGCCTAAAACGGAGATCGTATGCAAAAGTTACGACCCCGGTAAGTTGATGCACCAACTTACCCAAA
>JASDQU010271603.1:0-15369 GCA_032191745.1 Picea mariana
CAATAAGTTGAAAATGTAAAACTACAAAACTGAAAACAACTTGCTCGAATGGTGGTAGCTATCTCTGAGAAGAGATGTGACTGCTATGCGCATTCGTCTGAGAAAAATTATTACAATGAGGCTCCAAAGGCCTTTTTAACATTACTCGTGAATTTCCAAACCCTAGACATCCAAAAACCTAACCCTAGGAGATGAAACACCAAAATTTATGTGGGCTCAGATAGGTAAGTTGGTACCTCAACTTCTCGTGGTCATAAATTTTTCACACGACCTTTGTTTTAGGCACGTGATAGCCCGCTGGAAAGGTATTTTCGAGAACTACACATTATGCAATCAAACTCTGACTCTATCTATAGTTTTTCTATTGCAAACCAAAAAAGAACATTGTTTAGGGACCCAAAACAACCCTGGAAGTACAAAAATATATACTGACATGAAAACTTCGAAAATAAACCATTTGGAATAGGTGGGAGGCTACCAATATCCACTTGGATGTTTTGTAAGGCTTTAGGATATCCACGGAAGTGCAGAACCCACAATTACAAAGAAAATGTCATCATTACAGAGAAACATGTTGAACTAAAAATTGTCAAGAGGAGTCAGTTGGAATAGGTGGGTGGCCACCAATATCCACCTGGATCAGTCCTCCCCCCTTAGGAAGAAATGGTATCCATTGTGTTGAGTTCCCCCATTAGGTGAAGAAATTTATGTTGAACTTGGCCCTGGGTGAGCCACTTGCCTTGGTGCAAGAGATGCCCTGCCTTGACAACCCGATAAAGTTGGATCCTCTGTTGGTGAGTGCCCTTGACCTATGTGTCCACTATTTGATCAGTGGATTCTTGTTCCATGTAGTCAGGCTTGAGATCTGTAGGTTTCAATTGTTCTATGATCTCGAAGGTGTCCAATGATGGTGGAAAATATGACCAGAGGAGGTCCACATTGAACACTGGGTGCAAGTTAAGAAAGGGGGGAGTGCTGAGCTCAAAAGCATTGTCACCCATAACCTTGGTGATAGTGTAAGCCCCATAGCAGAGTGGATGGAGCTTTCGATGGGGCCCTGTAATGTGCTCTTTCTACAAATGTAACTAGAACTTGTCTCCCATCTGAAAATTGTGTGGTACTTGGTGTTGATCATGACACTGCTTATACTTAACAATGTCTTTCTACAAAATCTCATGGACCTGTTGGAAGATGTGTTGAATCCGCTCAATGAATATGGTGACTTTGTCGGCCTCATACTAAACATGGGAAGAGTCTTCCTGTGTGGTTGCAATAGGTAGTGCAACAACAATGGGACCCAAGGGTTGGAATCCCAACCCCACCTGAAATGGGCTATGGTCAGTGGAGCTATGGAGAGCTTTGTTGTAGTTGTGTTGGACATAGGGAAGATTCCCATCCCACGTACACAGATGCTTAGAGTTATACATGTGCAGGAAGTGCACAATCATCAGATTAATGACCTTTGTTTGGCCATCGGTTTGGTCATGGAAGGCAATGGATTTAGTGAGCTTGGTGTCCAATAGTGACCAGAGACTCGACCAAATTGTGTTGAGGAACCTGTTGTCCCGATCTGAGATGATGGTCTGTGGTATCCCAAAATGGACCCATACCTGTTCGAAGAAGAGCTTGGCAATATTTGTCATTGTGATTCTCTTCTTTAATGTTGTGAGAATGGCCATCTTCAAAAACCGATCAACCACCACAAATACACAATCATTGTCTTGCTTGATGGACAAAAGGCCAGACGCGTAATCCATCGAGATGGATTCTTAAGGCCTCTCAGAAGTAGGAAGAGGGGTGTATAAGCCTTGCTTCTTGATGGTTGGATTAGAAATGGCACAGGAAGTGCAAGATATGATATACTTGTTGAAATCTTGTCGAAGTTTTGGCCAATAAAAATGTTTCTATTGAACGACCACAATTTTCTCCATGCCAAAATGTCCTTCCATCCAACTGTAGTGATCCTCCCAAATCAACTTTGTATTCTCTCTTGCTGGAACACAGAGGTGGCCCAAATGGCATAACAATCCATCCTGAACGTGAAAATAGGTGGAATTTGCACTTTTACCCAAGTGTTGATAGGTGATGGCGAAGTCAAGATCACACTGATAAAGTTGGGGCCACTCAGATGCCTCATGCCTATAGGAATGGAGCATGGTTGTGAGTGTATGGGAGGTCGACTAAGGCAATCAGTGACATGATTTGTGCTCCCTATCTTATACTTGATATTGATATGGAATTGTTGCATGTATGTGGACCACTTTTTATGGTGATCATTCTGCAACTTCCCCCCTATGTTTGTATGAACTGCAGAGGCTTGTGATCAATGTGGATGTTTGTCTCCTTTCCCAGAATGTAATGTTTCCATTGGCGATAGACTTGCACAATGGAATACATTTCCTTATCATAGGTGGGGTATTTTCGGATGATATTTGAGAGTGTCTCACTATGGTATGGTACTCGATGACCATGTTGAGTGAGAATTGCATCTACAACATAGTTGGATGCATCAGTCTCAATATCGAACGGTTGTTGTAGATCGGGTAAGGAGAGTAATGGAGTTGAGCACAAGCGATGCTTTAGATCATCAAATGGTCGTTGTTGTGCCTTCCCCCATGTGAAATTTTCCTTGCCACCTCCCTTGGTCACTTGGCTGAGGGCCCATGCAATATAGAAGAATCCCAACATGAACCGTCGGTAGAAGTTGGCAAGTCCCAAGAAGCTTCGAAGCTCGGTTAGTGTTGTCGAGGTTGGACAGTCATGAATGACTTGGATCTTAGATGGATCAACATGTACCCCATGCTCATCAACAATGTATCCCAAGTATTGGACCATGTTCATTCCAAAGGAGCAGTTTTCCAATTTGGCATATAGCTTGTGTTGCCACAGAGTGCTTAAAACCTGATGAATATGCTTCATGTGCTCCTCCCAAGTTCTATTGAGGATGTGTATTTCATCTAGATATACCACCACAAATTAGTTGGTGAAGGGTATCAATACATCATCCATGAACCTCATGAAAGTTCCTGGTGCATTTGTTAAGCCAAAGGGCATGACTAACCATTCGAAGAGACCTTCTTTAGATTTGAAAGTTCTCATCCATACATCAGTTGGTTTGATGGGAACCTAGTGGTCGCCATAATTTATGTCAAAATTATTGAAGAACTTTCCCCCCTTGAGTTGGTCAAAAGGTCATCAATTCATGGAATTGGGTACTGGTTCCTGAATGTGATTTTGTTTAATTCTCTGTAATCAGTGAAAAGCCGCCAGGTCTCGTCTTTCTTCTACACCAGTACAATCAGGCTTCCACAAGGGGAGGAGTTAGGTCAGATGTGCCCCTTTTGAAGCAACTCTTAGATCTGACACTTCATTTCGTCATTTTCCATCAGTGAGCGATGATAGACTAGTCCATTAGGCAGAGGTGCATAGGGGTTTATATCAATTGTATGCTTGACTTGGCAGTGTGTTGGTACCCCGGTGGGTGAGGAGAAGATGTCTCTGTACTCTTCCACAATCCCGTCCACTTTCTTATGCTGCAAAGAGAGGCTATGTGTAGAGGTCACGGATGTGGAGGAGACCTTCTTCTTACTGCGAGCATGGATCACAAAGAAGAAAAAATTCCTGGTCTATGAAATGACCTTACTGCATTGCTTAGAAGAGAATAAATAAATAGCGGTAGGCGACACTACCTCTGGTATCTTGTACAATTGTCTACCCAAAGTAATAATAACACTGCGGGGTATAGACTCATACACAACATGTCTCTTCCACAAACATGGTTGGCCTAAAAGAACATCACAAAATTCAAGGGGAGCAATATCCCAAAATACCTCGTCTTTGAAGGGCTTGATGTCGTAGGGCAAGGGAAATTGTTGGTTGACGCGAAGATATCTTCCTTGGAAAATCTAGTCGATGGTGTAGGGTTGTAGGTGTGGTGTTATCAGTAGGTCCAACTGCTTGATGACCTCTATCGAGATTAGGTTCTTCTGACTACCGCTATTGACAATGAATTGAAGCAGATCCCCTTTACCCACACCTGTGAGTGAAAGAGGCGTTCCCCTTCCTCTGGTTCTTTTGGTTCGCTTGGTTGGACTTTGGTGGTAGCGACAGTGGCACTGGTTTTGACATTGATAATCCACTTTCCTCCTTTTGGATTTGATTCAGAGTCAGAATATGCCTCTAACTCGGAAGCTTTCAACTCGACCACCAGTGACTGCTTGGAGCAACATTCTTCGGTGTTGTGACAAAGGATTTTATGGTATTCACACCACTCTTCCATTTCCTTCTTCGACTTCTCATTACCCTTCTTGGTTTGCAGCTTGGACTGGTTGTCCCAAGAGTGGCCATCTTTTCTCTATCCCTTGTTTTGTGGGTTGGGGTCGCTTTTTCCCTGCTTCGACTATGAGGACTTTGTAGATCCAAACTCTCGCCTCTTCTACTTAAATTTTTTCTCCATCTTAACGGCATATCTATAAACCGCACCTAATGATGTGATGTCTAGAAAATCCATTTCTGTTTGAATGTATCTATGTAGATAGGCGTGGTATTTGAGAACCACATTTCGTTCAAAGTCTTTGATACCCAATTTGGTGTGTAGGGTATGGAAAATATTGGTGAAATATGGTATTTTCTAGTCCCTTTCCTGACACAACATGGTCCATCTTGTGTATTGGTCCTCGTAGCTTCTAACATGGTAGTATGGTTCTTTAATGGCATCACTGAAGGAATCCCATGTGGGGGAGACCACAAATATTGCAGATTCCTCTATAGCCCTTTTCTTATAGTAAGTATCCCACCAATCCTTAACATGGGGAATGAGCTTGAGGAGTGCAAAAGTAATATTTTCCCTATCAGAAAAATTGTGGACCGAAAAATACCCTTCGAGAAGATTCATCCATTTATCTATAGCATCTGCATCTATTAGTCCTTCAAAGAATGGAATGTCAAAATTTACTTGCACCTTGAAGGGGGTTGCATGGCCGCTTGATGAAGATGTGTCTCCTGTGGGCAGTCGCTGAAGGATCTGTGCAAAGTTGTCCATCATTTCGTTCATTTTTCATACAAGGGCTTCCTCAAGCAACAATTAAAAAGGATCTTCTGCTCCATCATCTTTCTTATCGTCCCCCATGAGTTTTTTTCAGGCTCGGTGCGGCCGGTCTTGCAAAGTCTCGACTAGTTCGAGTCCCAACTTCTTGTACCCAAATATTGTCGGGGACATGCACAAAGAAAAAAAAATGAAGAGCATATTGCTTTGATACCACTAATCTAGATTTATGAGTGGAACAAAATGAATAACATATTGAACACAATAACACAGAGATACGGAGAATAACAAAAAATATCCAATGAACAATAACTTCTATTGAATAAATAAAATAGACTGAAACTGTAAAACTGCATAGCTGAAAACAACTTACTCGAATGGTGTTAGCTATCTCTGAGAAGAGATGTGGATGCTACATGCATTTGTCTGAGCAGAATGATTACAATGAGGCTCCAGAGGCCTTTTTAACATTACTCATGAATGAAAAACCCTAGACATCCAAAAACCTAACCCTAGGAGATGAAACGCCAAAATTTATGTGGGCCTCGATGGGTAAGTTGGTACCTCAACTTCCCGGGGTCATAATTTTTGCATATGACCTCCATTTTAGGCGCATGATAGCCCGTTGGAAAGGTCTTTTCGAGAAATACACATTATTCTGTCAAAATTTGACTCTGTCAATAGTTTGATAGTGGCAAGACAAAAAAAACACTATTTAGGGCCCCAAAACAACCCTGGAAGTACAAAAAGATGTACTGACATGAAAAATTCCAAAATAAGCCATTTGGAATAGGTGGTTGGCCACCAATATCCACCTGGATGTTGTGTAAGGCTTCAAGATAACCCTAGAAGTGAAAAACCCACAATTACAAAGAAAATGTCATCATTACAGAGAAATGTGTTGAACTAAAAACTGCCAAGAGGAGCCAGTTGGAATAGGTGGGTGACCACCAATATCCACCGAGATCAAATTAACATGAGGGAAATTTCCACGCTACATGGTGTGCCTTAGGAAATTATTTTTTATAGAGATCCCAAATTCACATCAAATTTTTGGAAGGGATTATTTAAAGGTTTTGGGACAAATTTAAATTTTAGCACAACATATCACCCAAAGTCAGATGGGAAAATAGAGAGGGTCATTTAAGAGATTGAGGACATGTTGATGATGTATGTGATGGATAAGCCATCAAAATGGGAAGATTATTTACATTTAGTTGAACTTGCTTATAATAATGGCTATCAAACATATTTAACGATGGTCCTATTTGAAACATTGTACAACAGAAGGTGCAACATACCTATGAGTTGGGACAACCTAGATGATAGAGCCATCATTGGGACAAAGTTGCTTAGGGAAATGGAAGAGAAAATGGTGAAAATAAAACAGAATTAAGGGATGCAAAAGACATGCAGAAAATTTATGTAGACAAAGAAAGAACACGTAGAGAAATCAAAGTGGGTGAACATGTCTTCTTAAAAGTGAAGGCTAAAAAGAGTTCACTAAAATTGGAAAGCTGCCCAAAACTAGCAACAAGATATTGTAGACCATTTGAAATCATGGAGAGGATTGGTCTTGTTGCATACATGCTTGCATTGCTGGTATCCAACATAACAGGTTTCATGAGTCTTTGCTTAAGAAGTGTGTGCTTGATGGTAACTATGTAATTTATTGGGATATGATTTAGCTGGAGCATGAGGGAAACTTTTGGGTCCATCCAGTGCACATATTGGACACGAAGGTTGTGGTGCTTTAGAATCAAGCCATCGAACTGGTAAAGGTCTAGTGGAACTACTACAATATTGAATATGCTACATGGGAGGCTCATGGGGATGCCATGTGAGAAGAGTACTCACAACCTTTTGAAGATGTTTGAGGTTTTTTATTGTACATTTATATATAATGTACCAAGGACAATGCATAAATAAGGGGTAGGGGGATGTAATACCCCTAGGTTGTAAATGTGCATATATTTTATAGGTTGGTGAGCCATGATGTTTTGGGCCAAAGTTCTTGTGTATATATGCATTGGGCCAAAGTGTTTGTGTTATATTAGGATGAAAAGCTTATATGTTGAAAGGCGAGTGAGCTTGGCATTGTAAAATGTAATCACACTAAGATATATTAATAAAATACATAATTATTTTAGATAAAGTTAGACAAGAGAGTATGGGGGGCTAGGAATCCACGAGAGGGAAAGGGGGTTAAGGGCTTAAGGAAAGGGGCTAAGTCAAGGGAAATTAAGCCTAGGAATATAATAATATATTCCTAAGTCCTAAGTCTTAAGTTATGATTTTATTCTAAGTTCTCAAGTGGGAGAACAAGTTCCCAAGTGGTGGGTGAGTAGTTCTTTGAGTGCCACTTCTAAAAAATAGAACATGCATATTTAAAGTTTGGGCTTATGAGGAAGCCATCACTCTTGTATATTCTTATCATTGCTTAAGTAGTGTGAGATGAGGAACCGATGTGACCCTACTACCTTGTGAATCATGTGAATCCTAGGTAGATTTGGGGTGTACAATTATTCTTGGGTTTCCTTGGGGAAGGCTGGAGCCATAGAGGGAGAATGGTTGGGAATATGTTTCCTTGGGTGTGAGGCGTGGAGGGTGCTTGGAGACTCCATTATAGTAGTTGGAGTTCCTAGAACCACTGTTTTTGAGACTTCCTAGACAGCCTGTGCTAGAGCCCTGGAAGGGAAGTGGGACAATGCAAAGGACTATAGTGTAGAGAAAGGGGTACAATTCCTTAGGTTGTGCAATTTGATGGGGAATGAGATGTTATAGGTTGGAAACATTGCTAGAGTTTTGGTACCTTGGCCTAACCATTGTTTGTGATAGCTAGGGAGACCTTAGTTGGCTTAGGTAGCCTTTTCCTTGGTGGAGACATAGCCCGAGCTTGGGGGTGACCTTCTATTGAAAGTGCTAGAACAACATTATCTATGGATAGGTGGAACGACGAAGGTCTGCAACTAGTTGGTGCTTTTCTTAAAAGACACGTGTTATTTATGTTATGTAATTTTTATGCTGAACAATGTGTATTTGATGTGCTTAATTATGTTATTATTGTGCACATTTATATTTATGAATGTTAACATGTGTTATGTATAATTTATGCATGGAATTATAAGTTGTTAGGACTGCATAAGTGTCTCATATGTAGGGGATAATATTACAAATGAGTATTAGAGCTTTGTTGGGCATAATTATTAACAGTATCAGTGATCTAGGTGGATATTGATGGCCACCCACCTATTCCAACTGGCTTCTCTTGACAGTTTTTAGTTCAACACATTCTTTTGTACTTCTTTGTAATTGTGGGTTCTACACTTATGGGGTTGTCTGAATCCCTACACATCTTCCAAGTGGATACTGGTGGCCTCCCACCTAATCCAACTGGCTTATTTTGTATTTTTTCATGTCATCACATCTTGTTGTACTTTGAGGATCGTTTGGGGCCCTAAATAGTTTTTTTTTTGGCTCACCACAGTAAAACTGTAGACAAAGTTAGAGTTTGACAACATAATGTGTAGTTCTCTAAAATACCTTTCCAACGGGCTATCACGTGCCTAAAACAAAGGTCGTATGAAAAATTTACGACCTCGGGAAGTTAAGGTACCAACTTACCCATAGGGGCCCACATAACTGTTGGCGTTTCATCTCCTGGGGTTAGGTTTTTGGATGTCAAGGGTTTTGGAATTCATGAGTAATATTAAAAAGGCTTCTGGAGCCTCATTGTAATCATTCTTCTCAAACGAATGCACATAGCAGCCACATATCTTCTCAGAGATAGCTACCACCATTCGAGCAAGTGTTTTAGTTCTGCAGTTTTATAGTTTAAACCTACTTTATTTATTCAATAGAAAATATTGTTCACTGGATATCTGTGTTGTTCTTCATATATCCGTGTTTATTTTATTTAGTCTGTTAATTAGTTTGTTCCTCTCCTAAATCCGGATTAGTGGTATCATAGCGGTTTTCTCTTCATTTATTTTTCTTTGTGCATGTCCCCGACAAGATCTGGGTAGAAGAAGTTGGGACTCGAACCAATCGAGTCGTTGCAAGATCGACCATGATAATCCCAACAACAACCCATGGGGAGAGAAAATAAATATTATGGAGCAAGAGATCCTTTTAAAATGTTGCTCGAGGAAGCCCTCACGTGACAAAGGAATGAAATGATGGACAACTTTGCACAGATCCTTCGACGACTTCCCAAAGGAGAAGCATCTTCATCAAGCGGCCATGTAACCCCCTTCAAGATACAAGTAAATTTTGATATTTCATTATTTGAAGGACTGATAGATGCATATGTTGTAGATAAATGGTTGAATCTGCTAGAAGGGTATTTTTTGTTCCACAATTTTTCCGATAGGGAAAAGATTGCTTTTGCACTCCTCAAGGTTGTCCCCCATGTTAAGGACTGGTGGGATACTTACTTGGAGAAAAGGGCCATAGAGGAATCTACAATATTTGTGGTTTCCCCTACATGGGATTCCTTCCAGGATGCCATTAAATAATAGTACTACCCCATTGGAAGCTACGAGGACCATTACACTAGATGGACCACCTTGCGTCAAGAAAGGGACCAAACAGTACCAAATTTCACCAATATTTTCCATACGCTGCACACCAAATTGGGTATAAAAGACTTTGAGAGACATATGGTGCTCAAATACCATGGTTGTTTGCATAGATACATTCAAATAGAAATGGAGTTTATGGACATCGCTTCCTTGGGTACGACTTATAGATATGTTTTCAAGATCGAGCAGAAGAGGCAAGAGTTTGGATCTACAAACTCCTCACAGCCGAAGTAGACCAAAGACAACCCCAACCCACACAACAAGGGACATAGCAAAGATGAACACTCTTAGGAAAACCCATCCAATCCGCAACACAAGAAGGGCAATGAAAAGATGAAGAAGGACACGGAAAAATGGTGTGAATACCATAAAATCCCTTGGCACAACATTGAAGAATGTCACTCCAAGCAGTCACTCATGGCCAAGATTAAGGTGTCTGAGTCCGAGGCCAATTCTAACTCCGAATCAAATACAAAATGAGGGAAGCAGATCATCGATGTTGAACCCAGTGCCATTGTCGCTACCACCAAAGTCCAGCCAAACGAACCAGAAGAACCAGAGGAAGGGAAACACCTCTTTCACTCACATATGTGGGTAAAGGGAGCTCCGATACATTTATTTGTCGATAGCAGCAGTTAGAAGAAATTGATCTCAACAAAGGTCATCAAGCGATTGGACCTGCCAACGACACCAAACCCACAACCCTACACCATCGGTTGGCTTCACCAAGGAATATATCTATGTGTCAACCAACAATGTTGTCTGCCCTACGACATAAAGCCTTTCAAAGACGAGGTATTGTGTGATATTTCTCCCCTTGAAGTTTGTGATGTCCTTTTAGGACAACCATATTTCTGGAAGTGTCATGTTGTGTATGAGTCTAGACCTCGCAGTGTTATTATTACTTTGGGTAGACAATTGTATATGATACCATATGTAGCGCCACCTACCGCTATTTCTTTAATCTCTGCTAAGAAATGCAGTAAGGTCATTTCACAGACCGGGAAGTTTGTCTTCTTTGTGATCCATGCTCACAGTAAGAAGAAGGTCACTACCACATCCATGGCCTCTACACAGAGCCTCTCTTTGCAGCAGAAACAAGTGGATGGGATCGTGGAAGAGTATAGAGACATCTTCTCTTCACCCATCGGGGTATCAACACACTGCCAAGTCAAGCATCCAATTGATCTAAATCCCAATGCACCTCTACCTAATGGACCAATCTATCGTCACTCGCTGATGGAAAATGACAAAATCAAGCATCAGATCCAAGAGCTTATTCAGAAGGGGCACATCAGACCCAACTCCTCCCCTTGTGGAAGCTTGATCATACTGGCGCGGAAGAAGGACGAGACATGGTGACTTTGAATTGATTACAAAGCATTAAAAAAAATCACAGTCAGGAACCGGTACCCAATTCCCAGGATCGATGACCTTCTTGACCAACTCAAGGGGGAAAGTTCTTTAGCAAGATTGACCTAAAGTCTGGCTACCACCAGGTTCCCATTGAATCAACTGATGTATGGAAGACAATTTCAAATCCAAAGAAGGTCTCTTCAAATGGTTGGTCATGCCATTTGGCTTAACAAATGCACCAACCACTTTCATGAGGTTGATGGATGATGTCTTGAGACCCTTCACCAACTCTTTAGTGGTGGTATATTTGGATGACATCCTCATCTTCAAAAGAACTTGGGATGAGCACATGCGGCATATTCAACAGGTTTTGAGCACTCTACGACAACACAAGGTATATGCCAACTTGGAAAAATGCTCCTTTGGCATGAACAAGGTCCAATAATTGGGCTACATTATTGATGAGCATGGGGTACATGTTGATCCAACTAATATCCAAGTCATCTGTGAATGGCCAGCCCCAACCACACTAACTGAGCTTTGGAGCTTCTTGGGACTGGCCAACTTCTACCAACAGTTCATGTTGGGATTCTCCCATATTACATGGGCCCTCAACCAAGTGACCAAGGGTGGTGGTAGGGAAAAGTTCGTGTGGGGGAAGGAACAACAACGAGCACTTGATGATTGAAAGAATCACGTATGCTCATCTCCAATACTCTCCTTGCCCGATCTACAAGAACCGTTCAAGATTGAGACTGATGCATCAGACTATGTTGTAGGTGCAGTTCTCACTTAGCACGGTCATCCGGTGGCATACCATAATGAGACTCTCTCAGATAGTGTCCGAAAATACCCCACCTATGACAAGGAAATGTATTCCACTGTACAAGCCTGTCTTCAATGGAAACATTACATTCTAGGAAAGGAGATGATCATCCACACTAATCACAATCCTTTGTAGTTCATACAGACACAGGGGAAATTGCAGATTGACTGCCATTAGAAGTGGTCCACCTACCTGCATCAGTTCCATCTCAACATCAAGCATAGGACAGGGAGCACAAATCATGTTGATGACTTCCTCAGTCGACCTCCCATGGCTGCACTCACCATTGTGCTCCATTCATGTGGACATGAGGCATCTGAGTGGCCCCAACTTTATCAACAAGATCCAAACTTCGCCACCACCTATCAACTCTTAGGTACATGCGTGAATGTCACCAATTTTCACATTCAGGAAAGACTGTTATGCCATCTGGGCCATCTCTATGTTCTTGGAAGCAAGTGTGCAAAGCTGATTTGGGAAGCCCACTACAATCAGATGGCAAGACATTTTGGCGTGGAGAAAACTGTGGTCGTTCTATAGAAACATTTTTATTGGCCAAAACTTCGATAGGACGTCATAAAGTATATCAGATCTTGCACTTCCTGTGCCATTTCCAAGCCAACCATCAAGAAGCAAGGCCTATACACCCCTCTTCCTACTCCCGAGAAGCCTTGGGAATCTATCTCAATGGATTACATGTCTGGCCTTCCATCCACCAAGCAAGACAATGATTGTGTATTTGTGGTCGTTGATTGGTTTTCAAAGATGGCCATCCTCACAATCTGCAAGAAAAATATCACAGCAACAGATACTTCCAATCTCTTCTTCGAACGAGTGTGGGCCCATTTTGGGATACCATAGACCATTATCTCCGACCGGGACAACAGATTCCTCAACACATTTTGGTCGAGTCTCTGGTCACTATTGGACACCAATCTCACTAAATCCACTTCTTTCCACCCCCAAACAGACAACCAAACATAGGTTGTCAATCAAATGATTGTGTACATCCTACACATGTACAACTCTAAGCATCCACGTACATGGGATGAGAGTCTCCCCTATGTTCAACACAGTTACAATGGGGCTCTCTATAGCTCCACCGACCATAGCCCATTTTAGGTGGGGATGGGATTCCAACCCTTGGGTGGGGATGGGATTCCAACCCTTGGGTCCCATTGATGTTGCACTACCTCTTGCAACCACACAAACAGACTCTTCCCATGCTCAGTCTGATACTGACAAAGCCACCAGATTCATTGAGTGGATTCATCACATCCGCCAACAGGTCCATGAGATTTTGTAGAAAGTCAATGCTCAATATAAGCAGCGCCATGATCAACACAGGGTACCGCACCAGTTTCAGGCTGGAGATAAATTCTGGTTACATTTGCAGAAGGAGCATCTTGCAGGGCTCCATTGGAAGCTTCACCCCCTTCACTATGGACCTTACACTATCACCAAGGATGTGGGTAAAAATGATTTTGAGCTCAACACTCCACCCTTCCTTGATTTGCACTTAGCATTCAATGTGGACCTGCTTTGACCATATTTTCCACCATTATTGGACACTTCAGAGATCACAGAACAACTAACACCAACATAGCTCAACCATGATTGCAGGGAACATGCATCCAATGATAAGATCATGGAAACACAGGTCAAGGGCACTCGCTAGCAGAGGATCTAACTTTATCGGGTTGTCAAGGCAGGAAAAATCCTACACCAAGGAAAGTGGCTCACCTGGGGCCAAATTCAATAGAAGTTTCCTCACCTGATGGGGGAACTCAACGCAATGGAGACCATTGCTTCCTAAGGGGGGAGGACTGATCCAGGTGGATATTGGTGGCCACCCACCTATTCCAATTGGCTCCTCTTGACAATTTTTAGTTCAACACGTTCTTCTATACTTCTTTGTAATTGTGGGTTCTACACTTCCAGGGATGTCTAAAGCCCTACACATCTTCTAGGTGGAATTGGTGGCCTCCCACCTAATCCAACTGGCTTATTTTGTATGTTTTCATGTCATCGCATCTTGTTGTACTTCCAGGGCCATTTTGGGGCCCTAAACAGTGTTTTTTTGGCTTGCCATAGTAAAACGAAAGACAGAGTCAGAGTTTGAAGGCATATTGTGTAGTTCTCTAAAAGACCTTTCCAATGGGCTATCACGCGCCTAAAACGAAGGTGGTATGCAAAAGTTATGACCTTGAGAAGTTGAGGTACCAACTTACCCATAGGGGCCCACATAACTTTTGGCGTTTCATCTCCTAGGGTTAGGTTTTTGGATGTCTAGGGTTTTGACATTCATGAGTAATATTACAAAGGCCTCTAGAGCCTCATTGTAATCATTCTGCTTAGACAGATGCACGTAGCAGGCACATCTCTTATCAGAGATAGCTACCACCATTCGAGCAAGTGTTTCACTTCTGCAGTTTTACAGTTTCAACCTATTTCATTTATTCAATAGAAGATATTATTCACTGGATATATGTGTTGTTCTTCAGATCTCTCTATTTATTGTATTCAGTCTATTAATCAATTCATACCGCTCCTAAATCCGGATCAATCAAAGAAATAATAAGTTAAGTAATTTTTTTTTTTTTTAAATTTCGTATTGGATAGAAGTTGGATTTTCATAACATATGCCTAAAAGTGAGTTGGAGTGTGTTACAAATCTACCATTAAGTGTGTAATCCATTACATTTTATCTAAAATTATATAAGAGATCGTTGAAAAGTATCAATAAACAAAAACCTATATATTCCAAATGGTCATTCATTCATACAAGAACATAGTGATGGTGCATAATAATAATAATAATTTATTTTTAAGGTCACCGCCAAGCCACACCAAATTGGTGTATGAGACCCCCTTGTTTGTGGGACAAGGGACCCCCCTCCGCCCAACGATTTGACTAGTAAAATATACGGAGGTATACATACCCTACCCCCTCTGAATTTGAACTAATATATGCTAAGAATTAATAACGAAAACATGTACAAACATAAATGGATTAATCAAACATAAATGTATTAAGAGAATCAAGCAATTCATTATATTAGATTAAATATAAAAATAACACGACTCAATTTTTATTACATTGGCAAATAACCAATGTAAATACATATTAATTCTAAATTTGTCATATATCTAAGGAGAGATCAAACCTCACCAAACTTTTTCCAATGGAAAATTGATTTTCGTAATCCCTCTCAAACATTTACTAAAAAACAAACTTAAAAATAATAAACTCCCACATTTCACAACATTTACTAAAACAAACTTAAAAATAATAAACTCCCACATTTCACAATGAAAGTACTTAGAAAAGTGGTTTTCGTAATCCCTCTCAAACATTAACCAAAAATAAACTTAAAAATATTAAACTCCCATATATTTCATAACCACTCCAGAATGAAAGTGCTTGGTTTTAGAGACTCTGAAATTCAAAGGCCGCAAGCAACTATTTTGAACGACTTCTTTTAAAAAGATATTTAGTAGGAGGGCACAGACGTCACAGTCTTCTTTAAAACAGACTCTTGTGGAGCACAGACGTCATA
>JASDQU010271614.1:0-15282 GCA_032191745.1 Picea mariana
CCACTACTGTACTTGCCATCAATGACAAGTCTATGCTGCCTGTAAAACATGCCAACAATCCTTTGTACATTCTTCCTGCACCCATGCCATCTTCATTGCTGTACTTTCCATCAATGACAAGCATATGCTACTTGTTAAACATTTTCCGACAAGATGCCTATCATCACCTCTTCCCATCCTATAGTGAATACTCAACCTATAGCCATGGACCCTTTTGGGTCTCTTTGTCACTCACCGAGCTATAACGTTTAGTCCGTCCCTATGGCCTCTAGTCCTTTTTCTTATGGTATGACGAATTTCACATCACAGTTTTCAAACTCCATCGTAGTCACTGGTACAAATAATAGCATTTGACTTGGGGGCACAGCTCCTCCACACACTCCATTCTCATTTGGTGGCACTCATGTCCCTCAAACTACTCCTAACATTGGAGGAATTCCTCCTCTTAATCTCGGGTCTAATCCTATTGCTTCTGGATGGAGTAACCAACCTGATGGATAAGCTATTGCTCATGTTCTTTCCTTTACACCCACCTCCTCGATGTCAATTCTAACCAACACTTTTGGCATGAAAAATCCACCTTTATCCTCCATATTCACACCTGGAGGAGGTCAGTTTCACACCTTGGGCAACCCCCAACCCGGAGCCACTCCGGTTGGGGGAAGTTTTATAACCCTCATCAGAACATTCCTACTCAAATGGTGCCCAACCAACCTCTTATGAATCCTTCCAGAGGAGTTTCTTATAATCCCAGACAGGGCCATGGTGCTTACCAGAACCCTGGATGGGCTACGATTCCCCAACCACAATCTTCCCTGGAAGCTTGGGGCCATATACTGCAACCCCGTCTCCCTTTTCTGGCCATGCTCAATCTTCCAGATTTGTCTAAGTTAATGAATGACCCTGTGCATCATGATCCGTCATGGCCCTCCGTCCCCACTAATCTTCCTTCAGATATTCCAAAATTTGAGGGAAGGACTAGTAAGGATCCTAGTGATCAAATTACCACTTTTCACCTTTGGTGCTCTTTGAATTACCTTAATGATGATTCTATTAAATTAATATTGTTTCAATGCACCCTCATGGGGGTTGTAGAGAAATGGTATATCGAGCTACCTACGGGGGCATACAAAAATTTTAATTAGTTGGTTTTAGTATTCCTCAATTACTTCCAATTTTTGGTTCATTACGATGCTGGCATCGAACTTCTATCAAAATTTCGTCAGGATAGGGCCACTCATATATCAGATCAAATCTAGGAGTGGCGTAGACGAAATAATTTGATCAAGGCCTACATACCCCCAAAATTATTGCTAGAATGGTTCCTTAAATCTCTCATGTCTTATATTTCGAAGGATGTTTCTACATCCAATGTCACTTCTGAGGAAGGGGTGATTTTTAAATCCCAACAGTTAGATATTATATATGCTTAGTCTGGGATGTTATATGATATTCTTCCTGATGCACTGAGGTCAAACTATGAACCTATAAAAAATCCTGAGCCTCATGCTGATGGAATTATGGTCTCTGTCAATGTGAAATCTGTAGAGTCGGTGACAAGCTATTTTAAAAACTTGTCTCTAAACTAGTCTGCAGGAGGGCCAGCTTCATCTGTGTCCTCTAACCCCACTCAATCGACAGATGTACACTCTTTTCAATCATCAACTAGCTATAATGGTAACCAACAACCAGGAGGGAATAAGAAGAAAGGACGTAATAATAATTGTAGGGACGGGAAGAATAATAATAAACCCAAGGACATTGGTAATAATGAGAAGATGAATAATAATTTTGTTGAGGGAAATAAAGAAAGATGGAAGGTGAAGTTTCCATGTAAGCTTTGTACACATGATTGCCTTACTCGTTTATGCTCCAAACTCACAGAAGCTGAGAGGCTTTTATCTCTATCCCCCATCGTGCTGACTAATCCTTTTCCACATAACCAACAAATGGCCTTGAGCTCCTTGAATGCCAAAAATGTGGTGAGTGGGAGTCAAAACCCACCAACGCAAGACGATAACTGTTTATGCATCAATATGGTTAAATATGAGGTTAATGTATCCACTCGATCTCGCGATTACAGTTCTCCACAGACTGTACTTGGTATAGAGTCTCCTCCTCCTTCGAAGACACATTTATAGATTGAAAAACCAGAGCCACTGGCTTGTATTCCGAAAGGAGTACTTAAGCACTCTACCCACAATCCTAATGATAGATTTTCCCAGAATTACACTATTGTTGAGGACCTGGGTAAAACCCCTTGTGTGATGTCGTCTCTGGAGGTACTCTAGACGTGTCCTTCACAGAGGAATGCCTTGCTATCTGCATTAGGAGTTATAGATCCTTGTGTCTAAAAATTTATCAAGTTTAATGTCACAGATGTGAAGCCTCACTTGCCTTACCATGTGGCATTCCAAATCCACATGGGTTACTTGAAGTATACCATCAAGCGTATTGTTGTCAATGAAGGTGTTGCAACGTGTGTGATGTTCCTGGTCCGTTGGAAAGCCCTCAACTCTCCAACCCTTTCTCAGTCTCCGACCATGTTGACTACTTTTGACGATCATTCCTTCCACCCTCACAGTATTCTTCCTACCTTTCTGGTCTAGTTAGGTGGGAAGACGGTAGAGGTGGATTTCGAGGTGGTTAATGTGCCCCTCGATTATAAATTTTTACTAGGACACAATTGGACTTACGCTATGACTTCAATCATATCATTTGTCCTTCGTACTCTTTGTTTTCCTCACGATGGGAAGATTGTGAATATCGATCAATTATCCTTTGCGTACGCTAGTCCCAATGCATCTGTTGGACTGTCGATCCCTGTGATCAACAATTCTCATCCGACAACTGAGAATATCGGTGTCAGAATGTATTCATTCCTTATGGGTACCTTTGACTTCATGGCACTGATTCAGTACCATATTTACACCATGTCCAGTAGGCCCGTTTTGTCATAGAGGTATGTTCCTTTCTGCACTTTCTATTTTGACGATCCTTGGACCCTAACTTCCTCAATGACATCTTGTGAAGGTCAGTCACATTCTGGCATGGATATGCCACTATCACCACTAGAGCTTCTGTATCAAACTGTTCTTGACTCTTTCATCATTCTGGATCCTACTACCTTGCAGACAGACAAGGATGATCCTGTCCTGAAGCCCGTGTGGGCCACTTCGTCATCTTGTTCACATGACTGCCTTGATGAGACTTTGTCTTCAGATGAAGCTATCATTGAGGCCATGAATGGTTCTGACAAACCTTGGGATGATATGCATCATCACTCTTATTTCCTCCCAGAGCTTGCTAGAATCGAACAAGATGACTGTAGATCTACTTTGAGCGAGATAGTTGGTCATGTCACAGTTCCACTTGATATGCATGACATTTATGATGAAGGAAACATGGCGAGTATCTCCCCTACCATCACGATCAATATCTCTCGTATCCTTGGAAAGATTGAAAATGTATACATCGGTGCAGATTGTTCTCCAGAAGAAATTCTGATCTACACCGAACTCTTCAAGGAATTCTGAGATGTATTCGCTTGGTCATATGAAGAGATGCCAGGAATTGACCCTTGAATTGTCGAACATGAGATTAAAACTTACTCGGATGTTAAGCCTGTTCGACAACAAATTAGAGCTATCAATCCCTGAAAGGTCCCTTCTATTAAGGTAGAGGTAGAAAAACTACTTAATGTTGGCTTTATCTACCCAGTTCCCTTGACTGAATGGGTATCCAATCTCGTTCCTATGAATGAAAATCAAGAAACCATCCGTGTATGCCTGGATTTCCATGACCTGAACAAATCATGTCCTAAAGACAACTTCTTGACACCCTTCATCGATCAAATTCTCGATGAGTGTGCGGGAAGATGATTTTTTTCTTTTATGGATGGATTTTCAGGGTATAACCAAATTCAGATTAAACCTGAGGACCAACACAAGATTAAATTTATTTTCCCTTGGGGTACTTTCACATACCGAAAGATGCCTTTCGGCCTTAAAAATGCCAGAGCAACCTTCCAACATGCTATGACCTTCACATTTCATGATCTCAAGCATATAATCGAAGCCTATCTTAACGATCTTGTTGCTCACTCCCGTAAAAGAGTGGATCACCCTAAGAACTTTCGGCTAGTCTTTGAAATATGTCACCATTATCGCATCCGGTTGAACCTTCATAAATGCATCTTTTTCGTTAGTTCAGGACGTCTTCTAGGATTTTTAGTCTCTGATATTGGGATCATGGTAGATACATTAAAGGTTGAGGCAATACTTTGATTGCCTCCCCTGCACACTATTCACCAACTTCAATGTTTACAGGGAAAGCTAAATTTTTACGACGGTTTATAGTGAACTATGCCAATATTACTAAGTGTTTCATGCATCTCTTGAAGAAGGATACTCCTTATATCTGGGATGAGCGAGCCCATGAATCCTTCGATGCTTTGAAGAAAGCCTTGGTATCTATGCCTCTACCGAAGTCTCCAAACTACAATAGAGATTACTTCCTTTATGTTTCCGGATCCAAAGAGATCATTGATATGGTGTTGGTTCAAGAGGATGACAAGCTTCGTGATCATGTCACTTACTATCTCAGTTGAAACTTAGTCAGCCCTGAACTAAAATATTATCACATTGAAAAGATATCTTTGGTTGTCGTTCACGCAGTCTAACAGTTACAACATTATATATTTCTTTGAAAAACTATTGTGGTTGTCAATGTCAATCCATTTCAATACATCCTTACCAGGCATATCATAGGAGGAAAGTACAATAAATGGATTTTCATCCTACAAGAGTTCGATCTCAATTTTACTTCTGTGAAATCCAAGAAATCACTAGTGTTTGCAGAGTTAATATTCGACTTCCTGCGATTATATGAGGATGTTATTCATGTTGATTCATTTGTGGATGAACACATTTTCCTTGTCTCGTTGTCAGACCCCTAGTATAGAGAAGTTGTTCTCTATATTCAAACTTTGAAGTTCCCTCAGCATCTCTCACGATATGACCGATGACGTATATGATACCAAGATAAGAACTATCTTATTGTCAGTGACACTCTGTATCGTCGAGGAGTAGAAAATATCTTGCGTCGTTGTTTAACTCACGAAGAATCCAAGTCTGTTCTAAACGAATGCCACAATGGGGATTGTGGTGGTCATCTATTTGGGCTTGAGACAACCTAGAAACGTTTGCGAGCCGGTTATTTTTGGCCATATATATTTAAATATTACGTTGAAGCAGTTAATAAGTGTCACCCATGCCAGGTGTTCACTCGAAAAATGCACTCACATCTAGCCCCTCTCCATCCAATCATTACTGTCGGTCCCTTCACCAAGTGGGGAGTGGACTTTATGGATTGCAACCCAAATTTGGCTGGAGGGAATCAACACATTATTGTTGCCGTAAAATAATTTACTAAGTGGGCTGAGGTCAGTCCTACAGTTAAATCTAACAGGAAGATTGTCACCTTCTTCGTATTCAATCAAATTATAGCCAGGTTCAAAATCCTGAATGAGATTGTCACTGATCATGGCAGTCACTTTCAGAATGAAATGATGGAAGAACTAGAATATAAGTTGGGGTTTAAGCATGGTCATTCTTCCCCTTACTACCCCCAGGAAAATGGACAAGTAGAGGCCGTGAACAAGTCTCTCAATACCATTTTGTAGAAAACTATCAGCCAGAGAAAATTTGACTAGCATATCATGTTATATCCCACTCTTTGGGCATACTGAACCTCGGTCAAGACTGCCACCGGTTTCTCTACTTTTCAGTTAGTACATGGTGTGGAGTTGATCTTACCTATTGAATGTGAAATCACTTCTCTTAGATTGATAGTTGTGCTCCTACCTGATGCTTCCGATATCGAACAATGCTTCGTGCACCTAGAGAATATTGACGAGCAATGTCGAGACACCTCTACGGATATCAAAGTGAAAAAAAGATGTGTCAAGGTATAGTACAATAAGTGTGTCTGTCCTCGGTTGTATGATGAGGGTGACTTGGTCCTTTTATATGATCAAGCCAAAGAACCACTGGGGGAAGGCAAGTTCAAACCCATGTGGCACAGTCCCTATATTGTGTGACATGTCTTAGAAAAAGGAGCCTATGAATTAGAATATTATGAAGGGAACATGTTGGTTGAGCCCAGGAATGGGATTTATTTGAAAATATATTATTCTTGAGCCCCAATATTGGGTGTAACGCTTTGTATACTAATGTAATTTAGTGTATATATATTTTCCCTTTGTTTTTATCTTCATCTTGCTTATCGAGTTTTCCCTTGGTTGGCAAATGTCAACGGAGTCTTCAATCTACTTAGGATTTGTAGATAGGGCCAATCATCGTACATGGAACTTGGCTTCCGCTTCTTGGGTTGTTTAATCACCTAAGGGTCTACTGGTGTCTTCAGGTGGCATATGCCTAGGGCCATCCATGAATACTGTGGAAAAATATATTGTCGTTATAGAAATTTTGTGCGATGCCATTTCACATGGTATTCTCTCTTTGGAGGTTCTCCTAGACTCCCAATTAGTAGTATGTTAGTTGAATGAAAATTACCGTGTGTGTGACCCTACTTTACTTCGACGATTCATATGGGTACGAATTTTGGAACGACAGTTTGATTTTATTACTTATCATCACATACCTAGGAGTTCTAATTATGTATCCGATGCATATGATAATTTTGTGTTAGATTGGCATTTATCACATAACTAAAGAAGAGAAACAATTCTCATCAATGTACACATTGTAACATAAGTGAATCCGAAGAACCATGTTTTCATATATATTTAAAAAAAATATGATGTTTATGGTACAAAATTGGGGCTAATATCCTCAATATACATATACATTCGATCATACAATAATAATGACATCTACGCCTGTGGCGCCAGTGAGTGTCATGATAGAAAACTATGACGTTTACGAGATGCTGAAAGAGTCACACCCAAGAATGGGGCACGCCTACCACCTGTCGCTACATAGCCTTCAAAAGATCCTCCACCTAAACCATCAGAATCCTTTGTGTCAAATGAGACAGGTTTCCCTACACATTTTGAAGGACTCTCTATGCATCTCCTCCCATTGACTCATCTCCCTGGTGCCTCTGACAATGTCATGGAATTCCATCCAACCATCATGGACCTACGTCTTCATCACATACATGTCTAATTAGTACTTAACATCATCCAAAATTATTTTTGTTTCCTATACAAAAATACAAAAAAATGAAATATTTAAAAGACTTCTAGGATCTCCTTTGAAGTTGATCCCCATGTAAGGATAGTCATCCAGAGCTATGACCTGTCATCTCCACTAGAAGAAGAAGTCATCATTGTAGGGTGTTGGAACCCTACCTCCCCTCTACCGCCTCATCACCTCGGTTCATCGTGCCATGGATGGATCATGAGGTCCACATAGAATAATCTCAACTCTAGGTACCAAGCTTGGAACCCACTCAAAGAAAAATGTACACAAGATAGAAGCGAACCCGAAGTTCCTTTTACTACCCTGCTTGGATTATGTCAACTGGGTATTCATGTTAGCCAACAATGAGGTGCACCAGTCGTACACCGTGGGTCTCAAGAAATCCACTGAGTAGAACATAAGTGACCTCGATTCCTGGTGTAAATAGGTCGATCCTGTGATCTGTGTCAAAACGAGGAAAACAATCTTGAGGCTTAGATTGTTTATCACTCGAATGGGGAGGTGGCTCCCGACCTTCTCAGTCCCTGTAATGCAATGAGCGTCTATGTATTCCTCTATTTTGATACCGCTCCCATCTCCCTGGGATTTTAGGTTGACCACCTCACCCCGACGTGACAACCCCATCAAGAAATAAATGTCCTCGACTTCAATCCTTAATGGTTTCCCATTAAGGTTGAAGCTCTCACTATCTAGATCCCAGTAATCCACGAGCAACTGTAGGAATCTCACTTGGGCCCTCATACCTTTGAGGGCCCAAAAATTATATATACTGCATCTTTTCAAGGCCATTTGGTCCCCTGGATCTCTCTCCACAACAACATATACCTCCTCATGTTCCCTTTCCCTCCACTCTAGCACCATTTGGAAAGAGACAAATCCCTTTTTGAGTTAGAAACCACTAAAAAACATCATTTATTGACATATACATAGGCTTTAGTGTTCACAGTCATGTATAGGGTTGAGTATATGTTTGTTTTCTTTTAAACAACCGTGTATAAACATGCGTATACGTGACCCGATGAACTATAGCCCACATACACCTAAAGTTTTAATTTGCTCCTTAAGTAACTTAAAAATTGGAACCTAAATACAAAATCTAATCCACTGAAAAGAAAGAGGAGGGGAATATGAGTTACATGGTCAGATGGTGGTCGATTCTGTCGCTCGTAGCTACCACAATCACTAGTTGAAGTTTGAAAGTAATTTGGTCCAAAATTCACTATTTGGGTAAAAATACAAATGGTATAGTAAATTTTTTTTTTATACTATTAATAGCAAATTTTTACCCACTTTGCATAGTTTCAGACAATATTTTGGCCTAATGGACTAATACGATAGTAGATTGAGTTGGTTTTTGTAGTTTAATCCAGGGATTCTTGCAGTTTTCAGCGCCATGTCACCCATTTGTAACTTTGGACATGTATTTTCATTACCCAACATATAGGATAGGTATCCATTCGATCATGCACATTTTCATTGTCCTATGACTGTCACTCATATGCCTTAGGTATGAACCCATTTTATAGCAACACAGAACTTTCTATCTGCAACTAGAAGTGTCGTTATCGAATGGTAGAGACTTACCAAACATGAGTACCCTAGTTAGATCCTCTACTTCATTCGGTTCCCATGCAAAGTTTTTTTCCATAGGACCGGGAGTCACTTATATATAACACATGAATTTATGTTGAAAATCATTTCTTACTCATAAACATGATGACCTATACCTAGAGGACTCCCAAGCGAGTTTGATTTAAGCTATTTTCCAACTTGTTTTCAAAAACTGAAAAGATTGTCGAGTGAACTTGTCTCTTTCACACTCGTAAACTGGATTTGAAAGGACGTTTATTTGGTGCACGATTATCCCTTTTTAATACCAAGTAGACTAAGACTATGAAAAAGGACATTTTTTGGTGTTACGTTGTAATTGCATCTCATGCCCTTGCTTGCAGTATTGAGCCTATTGTTGGTTCTCTCTTACCTCAACAATTTGCATCCTCAACCAAGCAGACCCTTGTTTGTATCCTTTGCAACTTGACACCCTATACCCGAGAGGAAACATTTCCCCGAGTGTCCATATCCCACATGCACCTCCTTTCATTGAGCATAGGTATGTTCCACTACTGGAACTAGTTTTTCTTACTTGCGACACTCGTTTCCTCCTTTGTATCAGAGCATTCATTTAACTATGAAAAAAAAAAGATGGGCAGGAAGGGAGTATTATATTATATTGGCAGTAGTCATGTCGCCTTTGAACATAGCAAAAATTATTTTAGTCCACTTGTCATCATAATTTTGGGTTTAGCATGACCTTAGGAAGTTGAACTCATTACATAGAGTTTACTCCTCCAACTGATTACTCTTCTAGTCCCTATGGAGAGTTTGATTGATGCCTCCTGCATCTCAAAGTTTCATCATTGAGTCTATGCTTCCAGAGTCTTCCATATGTCTCATGCTCTTGTTCAAAGGATGTCTATCAACCTGTGTCGGCCATTCCTCATAACTCTTGAATTTTCATGTCGTCCATACCCTCAGTCTGTCTCATAATCACGTGAAGCTATAGTCCTATTACACACCCTGGTCCTACTTTCCTCATTGGTAGGTAACCTTGAACCCAACAGTCAACATTTCATCATTGGTCAATGACTAGGTGGTTTCCCTTGTGTTCGACGAAAAGACATCTATTCACACATTGGAATTCATGCTATGTATTGGATGCCATTAGCCTTATTGGTGGTTTCCTTGCCTTTGTCAACAGTTTTCCTTATTGGATGCTATTCAAAGGGTCTTTTTTCGTATATTGCTTACACCTAGCACACATGAAAGACGCACAAGGTCGTTGGTTCGTGAACATGTTCTTCGTTCGATTTCCTCCAAATCATCAAGCTCTTGCTTTGTACCTCATGTTGAATCATGAGAGATGCCTTAATCCTCTCCTTTCAGCAGGTCTCCTTCCATTGACTTCAACTCATCTATTCTGGAGATGAGACCTAGAGTCTTATGAGTACCTAGAGGCTTGTAGTCATTAGTGGCAGGTTATCTCACCATTGACAGTTGGGAATACATCAATGTCTCCTGATTAATGGATTCTTCAAGTGTTCGACCCCAACTCCTTTATTCACACTTGTAATAATGTACTCTATGCCTTGATACTTACTTTCATTATCGGTAGGTTGTCTTGCATTTGTTAACAATATACCTCAATGATCGGTAATCAAACAAAGTCTCATTGGGTTTGACCTCGGATCCTTTATTCACACGATGTAGACTTGCACCTTTGGCAAATTGTGTAGAAGACTTGAAGACATCATTTTATAGTCGCAACTTTCCTGAGCTGTTGCTACCTTTCATTGGACCAGTACCTATGTGACTTCAGTGATCATGGGAGATCAGATTGTACTCCATTTTATACATATATCTTCAAATTGATTTTGAGATTGGTTTTACTTGGCCTTGTTCATGACTATGACAACCTTTGGCATCTAGCCACCTTTGTATTGCTTACTCATGGCCATGGAAAACTGTTTGGTATATTTTCACATGGATGTGCAGTGTAATTCAATTGGAATCCATGCATGCAAAGTCAATACAGATTGTAATGATAAACTAGTTCTTCCAACTAGGTCCCCATTACTCCACTTTTGGGTCTTATAATGTATTTTGGCCATCGCAGATACTCCTCTAACCTCACACATTAGGGGGCATCTATTATAGCAAGATTTTCCTCACCCTATGCAAACTTTCACATAAGGCCTTTTTCCATTTCCCTATGTAGACTTGAAGTCCCTTTTTGCAAATCCCAGAGCTAAAAACATTATTTTTCTACATATATGCGCCCTACCTATAGTACATCATGTGTATACGCAGGTTTCACCACTACATCCCGTGTACATTGAGATTTGTGCCTAGAATTTAAAAAATGTTGTCAGGTTTTCATGTCACGTCATGAGATCCATGATCCTTGACCTTCCACATATTGGAAATGTTTCGACTCGACCCTTCAGTTCCACTTGAAGGCTACAAATAGGCCAAATTCGAGCTATGGAAAAGAGGAGAAGAATTCAAATTTGAGAGCAAAGTTACTCGGGAGAAATTATTCACTTCATATTGAGTCTGAATTCATTTTTTCTTTTAAGTATGAACACATTGTTCATCCCCCAAGATCTTCCTTACATGATTGAGAGCCTCATTGTCTCTCTTATATGAGATTTCCTTTGGTTGAGGATTGAAGTGGTGGAGGCCTAGCTAGAAGGAACTTAGTTTCTCGGTTCTGAACTGTGCCGACACAGAAGTTTGTAATTCATTCACTTCTGTTGATTAAATTTTAATAGAAATACTCTTTTATCGTCCAAGTAATATCTTGCAAATATTTGAATTGTTATTCCATGGGCGTATTTTTTATGATTGTTGATGGATTATGATATTGAATGTGCTAACATTATATATTATCACCATATGCTTGTGTTTCTTGGTTGTTGAGGACTAGTTGTAGGTGTATTTCTTTGAGTCAAGTGCTCAATGGTGGACTTCATCAGATGTCTGGACGAGGTAGGCATTTTATCTTGTCTAGCTAGCATATTTGTTTATACAACATACTTGATATTAGAGTTGATTTCTGCAGTCATTTATGTCTGTTGTGGTTTACCCCTAGCCATAGAGAGATTTTCCTCGTAATAGTATAAGGAAGTACTTCCAACTAAATCTACAAATAATGTAATGCCATTAAATACTGGATCAAATACCCATGATGTAGGTATGCCATTATGCCACTCATAAAATCCATTTTCTAGAGGTTTTTCGACACTCACATTAATATTTTTGGCCATTTTGGCCGAATTTTGTATAGTATATTTAGCCAAGGAGAGGGACCCAAAGGAGACCCTGTATGTGATGAAACTTTAAACCTACTAGGGAACGATTTTACACAAGAGTTATACTATATAGACTAACTTATGAATGGATCTTTTGAATAGTCAACCAAATCTTTGTCCATCTTGTAGAACCCTAGCACATTCTCCAAACCCTAGCTCCATCCACATCTTCCATCCACCAAGTGGTCAAGCCATGAACCAATAGTCACTAGATATATAAACAATAGAGTAAAATATTTTCAAACTAATATTAAACATTTTAGCATTTATAATTGAGGCTTTTCCAACCATGTAAGGACATTGTGCTTAATAGTTAAGTACATAATTGTGATAATTAGGTTACCCATCTAATCTAAATTTTTCAAAGACTTGCAATGATCTTGTGCAAGATCAAAAAGATGTCAACTACTCCCTATTTGATAATATCTTATACCAACTTGGACACTTATAGATGCCCTTTGGTATATAACACAATCAAGTGACTTGGGAGACACACTACTCTAAGTCGATATGCCACTTTGGTTTCAACAAGACACTTCTTTAGAAACACTTATATTAACTAAACTTGTCGATTGAAACATTGAGGTGCATATCAAATCCTGCATTCCATGTAACAATGCCAAGCCTACAAATCATAAAATTGGTAGGTACACACTTCTATTGGTTCCAACAAATCCTTGGGAGTGTATTAACATGGATTTCTTCTGAAGTCTCCTTATGATGAATCACCAAAATTTGGTGTTTGTTGATGTGGATCACTTTAGAAAAAAAACATCATGGTTGCATGAAAGAAGGATATTGGTGCACCTGATACTACCAAATTATTCTTCAGTCATCTGTGGATTATACAATGGTTCCAACAACCATTGTGTCTAATTATGACCTAAGGTTTGTTAACAATTTAACTTTATGGGAAATGTTAGACACATAGTTGCACCGATCAATATCATTTCATTTGGAGATAAATGAGTATCCATAATTTTAAGTTCACACTTGTGGATATTTTGTGCATCTACAATAGTTCATACCCATGCACATTGGATGAGAATATTCCTTGCAAACAACACACCTACATAATATGTCTTCATCATTCTATTGGGCATTGTCCATCGAATCATTGTTTCTCAGGTTCTAGCAAAAAACGCCCCTAAACATTACATTTCTTACATTAGTGAATCCTTGGTCCCCCAACACAAGTAAAATAAATACACAAGAAAAATAAAATGAATACCATATTCAACAAGTGCATTAATAAATTAATCATATCTCAACACACCAATAACTCAAGTACAAGGAGTGTCATTATGTGCATTGTGGCCCTCATTACTTTTAGATTGGCGATAAGGTATGGATATATCTTAAGAAGGAATCCTTCAAGGGGCATGTATACACCATTCAATGCACTAAATTAGCTACACACATCAAATTCCAACCCTGCATGCATGATTTTCACAGTTTATGAACATGCCCACAACCAAGAATGCCAAGAGTCATAGGAATATATATAGCCACCCAAGATCATTATGGAAAGCCAAGACAACCATTTTTCTATTCAATTATTGGTGTATTTGCATAGATACTTGTATATACTCTTTGTAACCTCTTATATCTTTTACTCACCTAGTGAACTATATTTTTTCTCACAATTCTCCTTAAAAATTTGGCATTTACGATTTCTCAATATCTCAATCCTGGTTGGTTATTCTATCATGTAATTTCCTTTTTTTTTTATGATTAATGGAAGATATTTATGTCATATCTCTATCTCAACTGTAAATGTGTATGCAATATGATATTACATGGATCAACCCACATCTGTTATGTTAATAATCATAATAAGCTTCTTTACATCCGTGGAAAAATGAGAGGCTTCTTTATTAAAATTATTAGGTCAGTTGTTATAAAAAATATCAACCCACATCTATTATGTTTTATTGAGTAGAGCTTTAACACAAAATGGGACTATTTTTTGTATTTCCACACACACATCTTCACTTCCAGGGACAAATTTGTGTGTTCTTTTAGGGAAATATTTTTGTGTTCTTTCAGGGATAGATCATGCATTATTACTACTCAAAAATACTTTCAAGTATCAAACATACTTGATATTTTAAAGGCAAAACATAGAGATGATTCTAGAAACAAAGGATGGTTCTACACAATGCAAGGTCGATGAGAAGGCAGAAAAAGAAGAAGGCTCGTCCAGAGGAAACAAAACTATCCTAGAGCTTTAAGTGAGTGCACTAATTCTCAACAGGAGAGTGTGAGCGAGAGAACTTAAGAGTTCACTGTGAATGCAGTAGACTGAGTGGAAACACACAAAAACCTACAACTTCTAGTTCAATTTACAAGCACAAAAACTAGTCAAACAAGAATAAATGAGATATAATTGATTCCTTTGCAAGAAGAAACGGCATACACATGTTCAAACAAGAAAAAATGATATCAATAGAGCCTCTTACCTCACTTGAATCATTGGAATTATCTTGATTCCATGCATAAACTATGGGATTAATAGAGGAAACCAACTGCGAAACCATCTCACCGAGATCATGTATGCAACTCATTACATGTTGGTACCCAACACTTGAGTTGACATCATTTGTAGTGGCTCTTACTGGTGTTATCACTCCAGGAAACTCTCCTAGGCTGTAAGTCGGAGATACCTGGTAACTAACTCTTTTTGGAAATATTTTTTTAATATTTGATATGATTTGTGGATCAAGATGAATATCAAGAAACTAATAGAACTCTATGTTTTCATATAATATCAAGAAACAAAGTTATGTGGACGTAGCCCTAGGGAGAGGGTGAACCACATATATCTTGTTGTTCTGTGTGATTGATGTTGTGTTCCTTTCTTTTTGTTATACTGTCATTTCATCATTGTGTTAGATCTGAGATATAACTGTGCGAAGTAGACCTAAGTTGGTAAAGGATAACTAGCTTTCTAAGTGTTGTTTTGGATCCACTTTGCATTTTATCTAGTTGTAGACACCTGTGTCCTGCAATCCCCTATTGCAAATTCAGGTGAGACTTCATCTGCTCTGTAGGTGTTTCCGAAAGGGCCAGTAGTTAGGGTTTGTTGGTGCGCTATTAGATTTGAACCCTGGGTCTTGTTGATGATAGCTGTCCTTATCCTACGCTATTAGGAATTGATTGGGTTTCAACAATTCCACTGTCGT
>JASDQU010271618.1:0-15282 GCA_032191745.1 Picea mariana
TACAATAGATTATGATCTCAGCTATGATGGAAATCATGATTTCACATTGAGTGGATATACTGATGCAGATTGGGCAGGAAGTGTTTCTGACAGAAAAAGCACTTCAGGATGTTGTTTCAGTTTGGGATCAGCCATGATCTCGTGGTAGAGTAGGAAGCAATCTAGCATTGGTCTCAGCACAGCGGAAGCAGAATACATTGCCGCATGTTCTGCTAGCTACGAAGCTATATGGCTTCGAAAGTTGTTGACCGGCCTATTTGACATAGAGATGAGAGCAACCTTGATTCCATGTGACAACCAGAGCTGCATAAAGATGACAGAGAATCTTGTATTCCACGACAGGTCGAAGCACATAGAGATCCACTATCATTACATCCGCGACATGGTACAGAGAGGAGCCTTAAAGCTCCAGTACATTAGCACGGATGAACAGGTTGTTGACGTGTTGACCAAGCCTCTATCTCGTGTAAAGTTTGAGTACTTCCGAGATAAGCTTGGCATAGTCCGAAACGACCTTCCTCGAAAGGGGGAGTAGATGTAATGTTCCTTGCTTCTGACCTAGCTGTCAGACGTAAAGCAAGATGTGATGTGTTCCTTGCTTCTGAACTAGCTGTCAGACGTAAAGCAAGATGTGATGTGTTCCTTGCTTCTGACCCAGTTGTCAGACGTAAAGAAAGATGAGATGTTCCTTGCTTCTGACCCAGTTGTCGGACGTAAAGCAAGATGAGAAGTTCCTTGCTTCTGACCCAGTTGTCAGACATAAAGCAAGATGAGATGTTCCTTGCTTCTGACCCAGTGGTCAAACGTAAAGCAAGATGAGATGTTCCTTGCTTCTGACTCAGTTGTCAAACGTCAAGCAAGATGAGATGAGTTCCTTGCTTCTGACCGAGTTGTCAGATGTAAAGCAAGATGAGATGTTTCTTGCTTCTGACCGAGTTGTCAAACATAAAGCAAGATGATACGATGAGACTAGCACTGAGCTTCCAGCTGGATAGTTGTGACGTAAAGCCAGTCTAGTATCCTGCTTCCAACCTGATGGTTGTGATGTAAAGCAGGACGAGTATCTTGCTTCCAGCTTGAGTGTTGTGACGTAAAGCAAGACGATGAGATGAGACAAGTACTGAGCTTCCAACTTGACAGTTGTGACGTAAAGCGAGTCTTGTATTATGATGAGCCAGCCTTGTGCTGTGATGATGATGATGTATCAGTTTTTATACTAATACATATTGATGCAGATGATGATGGCATTCCTTTGAGAATGATGATGCTGAAGATGAAGAAAACTTCCGATGATTTGTAGATATGCCAGCCAAGATGATATTGATGATGTTGTCCTCCCACTTGATGTTGTTGATGATGTTATCCTCTCTCTCTCGCATGATGTTGCTGAAGAATACCCTTCTTGTTCAGGGGGAGTGTTGAAATAATGTAATTGCAAAGAGTATTCTTATTATTATTGATATATTATTCATAGAATCAATCCCCGTTGTGGATTGATCATGTCGGTTATTGTAATAGGACCAAATCCCCTTTTGCGGATTGGTCTAAAGACAATTGTAATAGCAGAATAAGAAGTTGGCCCCAGCAGTTATTAAAGAGACCCGGAAATATAATAAAGATGGGTTTACCCACCCAGTTTGAGAAGTCGGCCCTGCAAGTGAAGAGACACTTCACACGTGCCAGACTTGTATAAATAAAGGAGGCTAGCGCCTCACTTAGACACAACTAACTTGCTTAGTTTGAAGGACAAGTTCTAATCTGTTACCGGCAAAGGAGGGAGAGTGGCACATATCTAGGAGAGGACTTTATGTATTAGCATAAGAGATCTTTTGGCATTGTATTGGCTATCTATATTAAGGAAGTTTTGCTGGGTTTTCTTCCCCTAGAGGGTTTCCCAGGATAAATGCTGTGTCTCATGTGATTGTGTATTTCTCAGTGATCTTGGATTATGCTATTGTTATCTAATGAAATGCAAACATCTATAATAATGGCTTAAACATTAACACTAGCCTCTCACCAAAGCACCTCCTCAAGCTATGTCCTCTCAACAATGGATTCCTTCTCTAAATGGTGAGCCTGCCTTCTCCTCTCCTTCACTCTACAACACAAGTGAACAACAATATGAGCCTCTTTGCCCTATGCGCCCCCTTTAGCCTTCCAAGGCCAAACCTAAAAAAACAATGGCTAAGATTAACTTTTGCCAAGTCTAATCAAAGGGTGAGATCTCATCTCATAAATCTCACTTGGAAACCCACTTTGCTCAAGTTTCCATAGTTTGCTTTATGTCTCTTAATTCACCCACATTGTGAATTAATAGTCACTTTATGACTTAAGTGACAAATTTCACTTTCTGACTTAAGTGACTAAGTCAAAGTGAAATTAGATCATAAAGTAAAAGTACAAGGGTCAAACATTTCCCTCTTGTGTTTAGAGACTCACAAACACAAGGGGATCACTTCCAAGGTACACAAAACTCAACACTCCCTCTTATCGAGGAAAGTGTTTCTCACCAAGCCCATCTTGTCTCTGAAATAGACATGCTTGCCCCTTGGCAAGGCCTTGGTGAGAATGTTTGCCACCTGCTCATCAGTCGGAATATACTGAAGTTGAACTGCCCCACGCTGAACCCAGTCTCTAATGAAATGTGTTAAATTTATAGTAGCTGCAAGATCCATTCTCCGAAAGGATGGCAAAGACCCTAGCCGAGATCTAGGGCCCCCAGTGCACTCCTGGGGTTCTTGGTCTAGGACCACGCAGTAAAGACCCCTGAGAGGGCCCCCAGTATATGACTGGGGTTCTTGGTCTGGGACCAAGCAGTTAAAGCCCTTAGATATGTCTAGGGCCCCTGGACATGGTCCAGGGTACCCATGCCTGGGGCAAGGGTTTCTTGGTCTGGGACAAAGCAGTTAAAGCCCCTAGATATGTCTAGGGCCCCTAGACATAATCCAGGGTACCCGTGCCTGAGGCATGGGTTGATCCTTGGTCTTGCACCTTGGTGAATAAGACCCCAGAAATGTTTTGGGGCAACTTGATCTTCGATCAGGTACTTTGTTGGTGCATAACCCTCCTTGAAGTTGGGCATGACCACATAAGGGATGTATTCCATATGCAATGATGATAAAGTAATAAGGTCACCTTGAAAATGAATGAACAAGTATTGCCACCTTGTAACCCCACCTAAACCCTCCCTTACCCTTGTTTGTGTTGGTTTGGGGTTTTATGTTGTTTTTGTCTTAAGTGTTAAATAAGTTTAAATTTAAATGTTAATTATATCATGTTTAAATTATTTAATTTAAACATGTTATTTTTAATAATTATTATTTCAATTTAATTTCTATTATTTGTACCCTAGCCTAAACTATAAATAAACCCTCCCCCCTACCGTTCACATCACACATTATTATCGTTATGCTCTTGAGCTCCTAAAGTGTGCGGATCCTCTCTCCTTGCTGCGGCCCTCTTGTTATCTGTTCATTTATCTCTTGGCAAGAGATCCAACCTATATGGTGGATCTATGAGCTGGACTTTGTCTGAGCATAATTACAAATGGTTTTGCATCTTTGTGTGTGGATGTGACCTCTTCAAAGGTAAGTCTTCAGGGTAAGGTAAGTTATCTATTCAGATCTGGACTTTGCTTTGAGTTTTTTGTTTTAATATATCTAGATTTATGTATCAGCATTAAATGTTATCAAATCTGGACTGTGTGTTGAGCTTTGGTTATTATTTCTGAAGTTTGGTTTGCTGCTCATGATCAGATTGTATTTTCATTTTGAGTTTTAGATCTGTAGATCTGTATGAGTTTTATTCCAGCATTGTAGATCGGAATTTGATGATTATTCTAGATCTACCTATTAACTATATCTGATCTGTTTAAATCTGCTTGTTTTCTCTGTTCAAGTAGACTAGATTTGTTTTCTAGAAATGAGATCTAGTTGTTACTCTCACTGAAATTTAAAAGACACCTTTGTTCTGCTTTACTGCCCTAATTCTAACATGGTATCAAAGCTAAGGGTGTGAAGAGAGCTCAAGGATCTAATCTTGAGCCTACACAGATCCACTTTGTTAGGGTTGTTTTGCAGATTTTAGTTATCTAAACTAACTCAGATCTAAGCATGGCTTCTTCATCAGTTAAAGCTGAAGACAGACTTGTAGGGGTTGCAAACTTTAATGCTTGGAAATACAGAATAATAAACATTCTTGAAGAGAATGATCTAGAAGACTTTATCTCTAGGGAGATTGAAGAACCTACCACAAACACAGCTAGGGCAGCATATAAAAGGAAACAAACCAAGGCTAAAAGAATCATTTTTTATTCTATCAAGGACAACATGATGCCCATCACTGGTCATCTAAGGGCTGCCAAAGATTGTTTTGATGCCTTGGCAAACCTCTATGAGAAGAAGGCACCTACTCAGAAAAGAATTTTGAAGAAACAATTACGTACTTTGAAAATGGGAAAGGATGATATAGTTGCCACCTTCTTCTCCAAAATTGCTCAAACCAAAGATCAGCGTATTGCAATAAGAATTCCTGTAGATGATGATGACCTTATTCAAACAGCATTTGATAGACTTCCAGCTGCTTGGGGAGTTTTTCTTGCATCCGTGAATGGAAGAGAATCCCAACCTAATTTTGAAAAGTTGTGGCATGACTACTTAGAAGAAGAAGGAAGACTAAACAGCAAAAATGACTATCCTATTTTGAAAGATCATGCCCTTGCAGCAAAGACCAAGAAATGGAAGAAGTTCCCGAAGTCAAAAGGCAAAGGTAAGAAACCCCAAGGTAAGCTATCTCATCTCAATCCTCATTTATCTAAAGTTAAATGTTTTAACTGCAATAAGCTAGGACATTATGCAAGAGGTTGCAAGAGTCCTCCATTTCAGCAGAAAAGAAGAGGAAGATTTCAAGCCTCAGTTGCCACTAAAAAGGCTAAACCCCAGAAGGAGCCTCAAAGAAGACAAACCAGAGCTGCCATTAAAGAGCAAGAACAACATAAGGAATATTATCTTATCTCAGCTCTTTCTGGCACTATCACCAAGTCAGAAGAGATTTGGTTAATAGACAGCGGTGCTTCCAGACACATGACAAGCTTCAAACAAAACCTTGCAAACTATCAAGACAAGAAATACAAGGGAAAGGTTGAACTAGGTGATGATGGCACCTATGACATAAAAGGTTTTGGCTCTACCTCTTTCCGGTTTCACTCAGGTAATATATTTCACATTGATGAACTTCTTTATGTACCTGGTCTAAAGAAAAATTTAATCTTTGTTCGAGTTTTAGAAAGTAAAGGTTATTCAGTAGCCTTCTCCAAAGGAAAGGGCCTCTTATGGTCCTCAAATGAAGATTTAAGTACCGCTATAACCATTGGAAGAGTGGACTTTATAAAATTTCAAGTCAGGTTATTCAAGCTCTAGTTCATGAGACGATCAATCCCTGCAATCTTTGGCACAGAAAACTTGGACACCTCAATTACAATGCACTTCCAGGTTTGCAAAAGATGGTGACAGGTATGCCAGTATTTTCTATTGAGCATGATAGTGATTGTAAAGGTTGTTCACTTGGTAAGAACATAAAGAAACCTTATCCTCTCAGTAATAGAAAATCAAATGGAATTTTGGATTTAATTCATTCTTACCTTTGTGGGCCCATGTCTGCACCCTCTTTGAATGGTTGTATTTATTATATCATTTTTATTGATGACTGTTCACGTAAAACTTGGATTTATTTCTTAAAAACTAAAGATGAATCCTTTAGCAGATTTCAAGATTTCAAGAATCTTGTTGAAAATCAAACTAAAAGACACATCCGAGTTTTCAGAACAGATAACGGTAAGGAATTTGACTCCTTCAAATACGACGAACTCTGTCGAGCCTATCGAATTAAGAGGGAGTTAAATGTACCATACAATCCTCAACAGAATGGGGTTGCTGAAAGAAAGAATAGAACTATCTGTGAAGCAGCCAGGGCTATGATGCATGATCAAAACTTGCCTCTATCACTTTAGCCTGAGGCTGCCAGTACAACAGTCTACATTCAAAATAGATGTCCTCACAAAGCCCTCGAAGCGAAAACTCCTGAAGAAGTTTTCACCGGATGTAAGCCCTCAATTGATCATTTAAGAATCTTTGGCAGCCCAGTTTATATACACATTCCAAAAGAGAAGAGGACTAAACTAGAGCCCTCCGGCAAAAAAGGAACTTTTGTGGGATACAGTGAGACCTCAAAAGCTTACAGGATTTATATCCCTGGCCAAAAGTTCATCGAAGTAAGCAGAGACGTGACTTTTCATGAAGAAACAGCTTTTCGTCGGGCCAGAGAACTACCGTGCGATTCATAGGAGCAGGAAGCTCCACCACTAGACCCTTCAGACTCTCCTCTTCCAGATGAGCAGAGGGAGGAAACCTCAGAATTTCCAGTGGATCCCTCAAGGGATACTATTGACTTTCCTATGGAGATACCTCCTACTAAAAGGAAACCAACCTAGTGTCGGGACATATTGAAAGAAGCAGAAAAGCATTCAACTCCAAAGGGCACCTTCAGAGAAAGCAACAAACCAGATAAGTACTCTGGTCTCATAGCTCATTTAAATACTGTAATTGATTCAGAACCTTCCACTTTTGTTGATGCTTCCAAACATCAAGTATGGAAAGATGCTATAAATGAAGAATATGATTCTATTTTAAAGAATGATGTATGGACCGTAGTTCCTAGACCTCATGGTAAATCTGTAGTAACTTCTAAATGGCTTTATAAGATAAAGCATGCAGCAGATGGCAGCATTGAGAAATACAAGGCGAGATTTTTGGCTCGTGGTTTCTCTCAGAAAGAAGGAATTGACTACGACGAGATTTTTGCTCCAGCTGCCAGGTATACTTCAATCAGGATTATTATCTCACTTGCAGCAGTTTTTGGTTGGAAACTTCACCAGATGGACGTTAAGACTGCTTTTCTTAACGGTGAAGTTGAGCAAGAAGTATACATTGAGCAACCGAAAGGTTTCGTGATACATGATAAAAGATCTCATGTGTGCAAACTCAAGAAAGCCCTGTACGGGTTGAAACAAGCTCCAAGAGCTTGGTATGGTAGAATAGACAGTTTTCTACAAAGTCTTGGATTCTCCAAGAGCATAGCAGATCCAAATCTTTATATAAAGATTGTTCAAAATCATCCAGTTATCCTAGTCTTATATGTGGAAGATATGTTCCTCACTGAAGAGGAAAACTTGATAGCTCAGACTAAGAGGGAGCTTTCTGAAGAATTTGAAATGAAAGACTTGGGGCTCATGCACTATTTTTTGGGCTTGGAGGTTTGGCAGAAACCAGGAGAGATCTTTCTCTCACAGAGTAAATATGTAGTTGATATACCTCGCAGATTTGGCATGGTGGACTGCAAGTCAATGACAACTCCAATGATCTCTAACCTAAAGAAACTACAAGATCAAGTTACAGGTTCAGATCCAGAAGACCCCACTTCATATCGGCAGATCATTGGATCTTTGATGTATCTCGTACACACGAGACCTGACATCTGTTATGTGGTAAATGCTCTTAGCCAATTCATGTGTGAACCAAAGCATACACATATGGTTGCTGTAAAACACATTCTGAGATATGTTCGGGGAACTATAGCTTATGGTCTCAGATACACCTCCAGTGGAGGTGTAATGCTCCATGGTTTTACAGATTCAGATTGGATGGGCAGTACAGTGGATCGGAAGAGTACTTTCGGATATTGCTTCAGTTTGGGTTCAGCAATGATTTCCTGGTCCAGCAGGAAACAGGGCTCCGTAGCCCAAAGCACTGCAAAAGCAGAATACATTGTTGCTAGTGCTGCTGGCAGAGAAGCAGTGTGGCTCCAGAAGCTACTCTCAGACTTGTTCAGTTCAGAGCTTGAACCCACAGTCATTCACTGTGACAATCAGAGCTATATAAAGCTCACTAAGAACCCAGTGTTTCACGACAGATTGAAACACATTGAGATGAGATATCACTATGTCCGGGACATGGTTCAGAAGAACGTTCTTAGCATTCAGTATGTTCTGACAGCAGAACAGACAGCAGATATTTTTACCAAGCCACTATCCCTGACAAAGTTTGTATACTTTTGTGACAAGCTTGGTGTAGCTGAGAATGCCTCTCTTGCTGAGAGGGAGTGTTAAATTTATAGCAGTTGCAAGAGCCATTCTCCGGGAGGATGGCAAAGACCCTAGACGAGATCTAGGGCCCCCAATGCACTCCTGGGGTTCTTGGTCTGGGACCAAGCAGTAAAGACCCCTGAGAGGGCCCCCAATATATGACTGGGGTTCTTGGTCTGGGACCAAGCAGTTAAAGCCCCTAGATATGTCTAGGGCCCCTCGACATGGTCCAGGGTACCCATGCCTGGGGCAAGGGTTTCTTGGTCTGAGACCAAGCAGTTAAAGCCCCTAGATATGTCTAGGGCCCCTGGACATGGTCCAGGGTACCCATGCTTGGGGCATGGGTTGATCCTTCGTCTTGCACCTTGGTGGATAAGACCCTAGAAATGTTCTGGGGCAACTTGATCTTCGATCAAGTACTTTGTTGGTGCATAACCCTCCTTGAAGTTGGGCACGACCACATAAGGGATGTATTCCATATGCAATGATGATAAAGTAATAAGGTCACCTTGAAAATGAATGAACAAGTATTGCCACCTTGTAACCCCACCTAAACCCTCCCTTACCCTTGTTTGTGTTGGTTTGGGGTTTTATGTTGTTTTTGTCTTAAGGGTTAAATAAGTTTAAATTTAAATGTTAATTATATCATGTTTAAATTATTTAATTTAAACATGTTATTTTTAATAATAATTATTTCAATTTAATTTCTATTATTTGTACCCTAGCCTAAACTATAAATAAACCCCCCCCTACCCTTCACATCACACATTATTATTGTTATGCTCTTGAGCTCCTAAAGTGTGCGGATCCTCTCTCCTTGCTGCGGCCCTCTTGTTATCTGCTGTTGGAGTGCATTGTTGCTGCGGTTCTTCTTTGTTGGAGAGTTTGTTGTTGCGGCTCCCTCTTGTGATCTGGTACAGCTCCCTTGAGGCTACCCTTGTTGTCGCGGCCCTCTTTCTGTTGGAGCATTGTTGCTAAACTTTGTGTGTAGGTGCGGCCCTCTCCTTGCTGTGTGGGGTGACTGTTGGTGCGGCCCTCCTATTTGCTGTTGTGGTGTGCCTGTGGGTGCGGCCCTCTCTTCTGCTGTGGGGTGACTGTTGTTCTGTTCAGACCGTGACCTCTATCTTTGAGCCCTTGGCCTTCCTTAAGCTACCTTTTTGTGAGGGTTTTATCCACAGAAGTTCTATGTGAGGGTTTGAGTGATTCACCTACTGTTTGTGTGAGGGTTTGACTGTGTGAAGTCTTTGTGGTCCTATCCCCTTGGTGGCAAGAAAGTTCATTTATCTCTTGGCAAGAGATCCAACCTATATGGTGGATCTATGAGCTAAACTTTGTCTGAGCATAATTACAAATGGTTTTGCATCTCTGTGTGTTGTTGTGACCTCTTCAGAGGTAAGTCTTCAGGGTAAGGTAAGTTATCTATTCAGATCTGGACTTTGCTTTGAGTTTTTTGCTTTGATCTATCTAGATTTATGTATCAGCATTAAATGTTATCAGATATGGATTGTGTGTTGAGCTTTGGTTATTATTTCTGAAGTTTGGTTTGCTGCTCATGATCAGATTGTATTTTCATTTTGAGTTTTAGATCTGTAGATCTATATGAGTTTTATTCCAGCATTGTAGATCAGAATTTGATGATTATACTAGATCTACCTATTAACTATATCTGATCTGTTTAGATCTGCTTGTTTTCTCTGTTCAAGTAGTCTAGATTTGTTTTCTAGAAATGAGATCTAGTTGTTACTCTCACTGAAATTTAAAAGACACCTTTGTTCTGCTTTACTGCCCCAATTCTAACAAAATGGTACTTGTCCTCAATGTGCTTCGACCTGTCATGTAACACTGGATTCTCAGATAGTTTGATACAACTCTGATTATCACAGTGAATGACTGTCGGAGACAACTCTTGACCAAATAAACCAACCAGCAACTTACGAAGCCAAATGGCCTCGCAAATGGCCTGACTGGCTACCATGTACTCTGCCTAGGTCAAACTCGAAGCTACTGACTTGTGTTTCCGGCTGAACCAAGAAACAACTCCTGACCCCAACCCAAAACATCACCCTGAGGTGCTCTTCCTGTCAGTGGCACATCCTGCCCAGTCTGAGTTTGTGTAGCCAACCAAACTCACCCCATCTCCTCTGACATTGTCCAGACCAAAATCCACTAATCCTACAATATACGTTAGAACATGCTTTTCCCCAATCCAGTGAACACTCCTAGGCTCCACCATGTATTGGCTGAGAGTGTTCACCGCAAAACGAATATTTGCTCTAGTGTTGACCAGATCAAGGACCTGATCAACTGCCTGTATCTCACAGCATCCACCAACCCGAAATCTGAAGCACCAAGCTCCTTCCAGTCGGTGACCATAGGTGTAGACATGGGCCTGTAGTCGTCCATATGAAATCTACTCAAAATGTCTACTGCATACTTCCCCTGCCCCAGAAAGATATGACCCTCCTCCTTCCAAACCTCCATGCCCAAGAAATAGTGCATCAACCCGATGTTCGTCATCTCAAACTCTGATGCAAGACCCAGTTTGCACTCAGCCATGAGATGCTCTACTCCCGTGATGAATAAATCATCCACATACAGTATGAGAATGAGCGTATGCTCACCACGAATGATATAGTAGAGGTTAGGATCTGCCTCACTCTTCTCAAACCCCATCTGAAGCAAATAAGCGTCTATCCATGAATACCAAGCTCTTGGAGCTTGCTTCATACCATAAAGTGCCTTTCTCAGAAGGCACATGAGAATCTCTCTCCAACACCTCAAACTCCTGCAGTTGCTCTATGTACACCTCCTCAATAAATCCATTCAGAAAAGCGGTCTTTACATCCATCTGATGTATCCTCCAACCCATCTCTGCTACTATGGCAATAATGCTCCAGATAGAAGTGTATCTCGCAATTGGTGTGAATGTCTCATCATAGTCGACTCCCTCTATCTAAGAGAATCTTCTCGCCACAAACTGGGCCTTGTGTTTCTCTATGCTGCCATCTGCAGCATAATTGGTTTTGTACAACCATCTGGAAGTCATAACCGACTTCCCTTCGAGCCTCGGCACCACCTCCCATACATCATTGCACATGATGGAGTCATACTCCTCCAGCATGGCCTCTCACCAAACCTGTTGGTCAATTGCCTAAGCAAAAGTCGTGGACTATGCATCTGTGATGCTCATCACCATAGCCAAGTAGGACCCAAGCCTCTCTGGCGCTCTGCTCTCTCTGAACAACCTCTTGGGCTCTCCAACATTCTCCTTGGCTTCCTTCAAGGTCTCCTGAAACCATCTCGGTTTCCTCTTCCTTGAAGTAACCAAACGAGAAGTGATATCTCCACGCCCAAGAGTCTCATCCTCAGATCTCATCCCAACACTCTAAGATCCTGGAGCCTCTGCACCCTCTACCTGAATACTCTGCAACTGTGACCCTAAATCTGTATAAGATGACCCAGTCACCCCTGAAACTGGTGTACTCGACACCTAATGATGTGTCCCCTCCGATGCATCACTCTGAATCTGCGGGACCTCCTCAACTCTATCTCTCGACTCAAGAGACCTCCTGAAAGCTCTACCCTCCTGAAATCTGACATCTCTGTTCACCACCACTTTCCCCTGTGATGGGATGTAGATTTGGTAGGCCTTCGAGACCATTGAGTATCTAACTAAGATCCCCTTCTGTGTTGTGGGATATAGCTTTGTCCACTTCTCAGAAGGGACATGAGAGTATGTCAAGCATCCAAAAATGTGAATATGCTTAACATCGAGCCTCCTCCCAGTGAAGGCCTCCTCAGGAATCTTCCTCACCAAAACTCTGTGGGGACTCCTATTCTGCAGATATACTGCAGCAGCACTAGCCTCAGCCCATAAGTATAAAGGCAGTGCCTGATCATGCAGCATTGATCTCGCTGCACCTATAATGGCCTTGTTCTTCCTCTCTGCAACCCCATTCTGTTGGGGTTTGTAAGGAACGGTCAACTTCCTTCTGATCCTTTCCTGGGAACAAAAGTCTACAAACTTTGTGGAGGCATACTCACCTCCATTGTCTGACTGTAAGACCTTGATCTTCTTTCCTGTCTGGTTCTCCACAAGAGCTTTGAACTCTTGGAACCTCATGAAAACCTCACTCTTTGCCTTCAGGAAATAGATCCAAGTCTTCCTGGAGTGGTCATCTATGAAAGTGAGATAATACACACAACCACTCAAGGACACTCGTGACATGGGCCCACACACATCTGTGTATATCAAATCTAGTATCCCAATTGATTTGCTACTACTGCTGGGAAGGACAATCTTGGTAAACTTACCAAGTGCACACCCTCTACACACATCATGATGCTCTATGTTGAATTGTGGCACTCCTGTCACAATCTCTCTCAGCACTCCCAGAGCTCCATGATGTAGATGAGCCATCCTCCAATGCCATAGCTCACACAACTCCCTGTTATTGTCGCTACATTTTTTGATCCCTCACTCCAATCACCTTCCCACAGGTGATACTGGACCCCTTAGGGTGTATGGGGACCTCTGTCCCTCTTAAGAACACCTCAAGACCCCTGTCCTGTAGGGTGGAAACTGAGATAAGGTTCTTCAGCCCAGGGACAAACAACACATCCCTGAACGATATGAGTGGCATAGTATCCCTCTGAAATGTCATTGTGCCACGCCCAGCAACCCTGACAATGGTGTCATCTCCAAGTGCAATCTCCATCTTCATCTCAGGATCTTTGAGATCAGTGAAGTGCTCTCTCACACCCATCATATGGCTCAAAGCTCCATTGTCTATGTACCAAATGTTGGATGGTGTCTCAACAGACGCACAACAAATAATGAAGGCACACTCCCTCTCAAACTGAGCAGTGAACTCCACCTCATCTATTGTAGTTGTTGTACCACTCGACCTTTTCTTCTACCTGTTGGGACTCTGACTTGAGCAACTTAATGGTCCTAAGCTTCTCCTGAAGAACCATCTTCCAGTTCTTATTAGGAATTTGGTAGAGTTTGCATAATGAGTCCCACATCTCAAAAGAAAACTCCTTACCAGTCAAATGAGGTATGATATGGTCTCTCGTCGCATCACAAATAGTCCTCTTTGCGTTGGTGTTCCTCTTCCTGAACTCTTCTACCAACAAGGTGTTAATGTTAAGCCATTATTATAGATGTTTGCATTTCATTAGATAACAATAGCATAATCCAAGATCACTGAGAAATACACAATCACAAGAGACACAGCATTTATCCTGGGAAACCCTCTAGGGGAAGAAAACCAAGCAAAACTTCCTTAATATAGATAGCCAATACAATGCCAAAAGATCTCTTATGCTAATACAGAAAGTCCTCTCCTAGATATGCGCCACTCTCTCTCTCCTTTGCCGGTAACAGATCAGAACTTGTCCTTCAAACTGAGCAAGTGAGTTGTGTCTAAGTGAGGCGCTAGCCTCCTGTATTTATACAAGTCTGGCACGTGTGAAGTGTCTCTTCACTGGCAAGGCTGACTTCTCAAATTGGGTGGGTAAACCCACCTTTATTATATTTATGGGTCTCTTTAATAATTGTTGGGGNCGACTTCTTATTCTACCTATTACAATTGTCTTTTGACCAATCCGCAAAAGGGGATTTGGTCCTATTACAATAACCGACATGATCAATCCACAATGGGGATTGATCCTATGAATAATATATCAATATTAATAATAATAATAATACTCTTTGCAGTTACATTATTTCAACACTCCCCCTTAACAAGAAGGGTATTCTTCAACAACATCATGCGAGAGAGAGAGGACAGCATCATCAATATCATCTTGGCTGGCGTATCTGTAAATCATCGGAAGTTTTCTTCATCGACAACATCATCATTCTCAAAGGAATGCCATCATCATCTGCATCAATATGTATTAGTATAAAAACTGATACATCATCGTCATCACAGCACAAGGTTGGCTCATCATAATACAAGACTGGCTTTACGTCACAAATGTCAAGTTGAAGCTCAGTACTTGTCTCATCTCATCGTCTTGCTTTACGTCACAGCACTCAAGCTGGAAGCAAGATACTCGTCCTACTTTACGTCACAACCATCAGGTTAGAAGACGGATACTAGACTGGCATTACGTCACAGCTGTCCAGCCGGAAGCTCAGTGCTAGTCTCATCATATCATATTGCTTTACGTCTGACAACTCGATCAAAAGCAAGGAACGTCTCATCTTGCTTTACATCTGACAACTCGGTCAGAAGCAAGGAACTCATCTCATCTTGCTTTACATCTGACAACTGAGTCAGAAGCAAGGAACATCTCATCTTGCTTTACGTCTGACAACTGGGTCAGAAGCAAGGAACATCTCATCTTACTTTACGTCTGACAACTGGGTCAAAAGCAAGGAACATCTCATCTTGCTTTACATCTGACAACTAGGTCAGAAGCAAGGAACACATCACATCTTGCTTTACATCTGACAGCTAGGTCAGAAGCAAGGAACACATCACATCTTGCTTTACGTCTGACAGCTAGGTCAAAAGCAAGGAACACATCACATCTTGCTTTACGTCTGACAGCTAGGTCAGAAGCAAGGAACATCACATCTTTCTTTACATCTGACAGCTACGTCAAAAGAAGGGAACATTACATCTACTCCCCCCTTCGAGGAAGGTCCTTTCGGACCATGCCAAGCTTATCTCAGAAGTACTCAAACTTTACACGATATAGAGGCTTGGTCAACACGTCAGCAACCTGTTCATTCGTGCTAATGTACTGGAGCTTCAAGGCTCCTCTCTGTACCATGTCGCAGATGTAATGATAGCGGATCTCTATGTGCTTCGACCTGTCGCGGAATACAAGATTCTTTATCATCTTTATGCAGCTCTGGTTGTCACATAGAATCAAGGTTGCTCTCATCTATAAGTCAAATAGGTCGGTCAGCAACTTTCGAATCCATATAGCTTCGCAGCTAGCAGAACATGCGGCAATCTATTCTACTTCCGCTGTGCTGAGAGCAATGCTAGATTGCTTCCTACTCTGCCACGAGATCATGGCTGATCCCAAACTGAAACAGTATCCTGATGTGCTTTTCCTGTCAGAAACACTTCCTGCCCAATCTGCATCAGTATATCCACTCAATGTGAAATCATGATCTCCAT
>JASDQU010271622.1:0-13402 GCA_032191745.1 Picea mariana
GTACATTTCTTTCATTAATAGAAATCGTGTATTACTGTATATCTATGTTTATGGTTGCATCTCTGATACATTTTTGTTATATTATTGAATATTTGCGATATCTCTATGCATTTCTTTATTATATCTCGAATCTTATTTCGTGCCGAAAATAATCCAGATCAATATGGCTATCCAGTACAGAGAGTTGTTGGTTTCCTTGAATGCAACAAAAATGTTTTCAAGGACATAGAAGTCCCAAACACCTTAAATCCTACCAACATTGTGGATGAGAACCCTTGGTGTTTTCAATGCAATAAGGCACATTGGGAACATGAATGTCCTTGTAGTGATGGTGGCCATCAACAAGTGAACAACATAGGCCACATCATATAAGGCCCTAAGATAAATATCACGGTTGAAGAACATCAAGAGGCCATCAAAGGAGAGGCCAGGAAATCCAGAATGGCAGTAATAAACAACCTAGACTAGGAATCAAAAGAAAAATTGAAGAGACAAGAGTCCCAGGTGTATAGAAGAAAGAAACTAAGCCAACCTATTGTTGAAGAAACAAAACCCACATCCTTGGATGTCCTTCTTCCTAAGACATCTGAGACTGGAAGGGTTAACTTGAACTTTGACTTCGAAGGGGATTTATCAAAGATGCATGTAAACATCCCCCTAAGAGAAGCAATCAAGATCCCATCCATCAAGGAACGCTTTGACACTTTCTTTCTGGGATCAGACGAATCCATGGACCCCCCTATCATGTTGCAAGCTAATCACTTCGAAGTCCAACACGGTGAAAATCCCCCCTTATTCATGACTTCAATAATGAACAACAAAAGCCTCAACAACTGCATGTTGGATACAGGCGTTGGTGCCAACATAATGTCCTTTAAATTCATGCAACAACTAGGTTTGAAAGTCACACGACCTTACAGGAATGTGTGTGTTTTTGAGTCTAAAGACATACCCACACATGGGGTAATTGAGAATGTCGAAGTTTGCCTTAAAGAATACTTCGAGAAAGTCATCCACATGGACATAGTGCTTGTAGACATCCCAGATGTGTGGGGGATGTTATTGTCTAGGAAATTTGCCTCAAAGCATGGAGGTACTCTTGAGATGGACCTCACTTATGTGAATATACCCTTCATGGATGGAAGTATCGGGTGTCTCTAGAATGTACCTGTGACTACAACTCATGTGCAAGAGCCTATTGATTCTATCAAAGATGACAAAGCACATGATGAGACCAGACAAACTCTTCACAAATATTCTCCAAAAGATGCACCTTTTGCAACAAAAGGAGATTTTTATCAGATACAAAGGTCCACAAAATAAAAATACTTGCAAATCCTAGACATGTATAAAGACAGGGAAGCCGAGACCTTAAGATAAGATGACATACTGATTCAGCCTTCCCAATAGGAAGTCTTTACAGAAGAATCCCACCCACCTCCCTCTGCACAATACACTGGGGTTGTTCAAGGAACAACCAATTAAAAGATCAAAGAGTACAAGCAAGGGGACATAGTATGGATGTGGGATGCCAATAAAGGGGAGCCTGCTAATGTCAAAGGAAACACTCGATTTTGGCTAGGCCCTTTCAAAATTGGAAGAAAGTCGGTTAATGACTCCTATTACATGTCTACATTGGAGGGACAACCACGCACATTGTTCCTCAACGGCCGCCTCCTCAAACCCTAGCAGGGTGGGATTACCTGACATCACAGGTAAGTACAGGTAAGTAGTCATTTTGCATCCATGTATTATTCCATTTGCATTTCATGTTATTTTGCTTTTACATTTGCATCATTGATTGTTTTCTTTCGTTCCATATATATGTGTATATGTATGTTGGGTGGCATTACCACCCTAATTTTGTTACTAATACTTCTATCGATATTAAGAAGGTATGCAAGTTATGCCATAGATGTTGAGGTTCTCATGGTCTCTATGGTGAGAACATGTCCATAAGTTGGAGCCAGATGTTATCCCCACTTTTTAAGGATAGCTAGGAGATCATGTCTTGAGGCCCACGGGTCCTAGACATCGAGTACCAAGAGCAGGATTGACCTGAGCATGGCCCTGGAGGGCCCGTGTTTTCTTCATTCATCATATTTTGTGTTGTCCACAGTAGCAGTATCCATCATTATCGACTTGATCCTATATCAAAAGAGGTTCTTGCTCCATGAGGTAATTGGTCCAAGTATCACGGTATGTCACTTTTGATCATTGAAACCTTTAAATATATGCATCTGATTCCTTTTATATCTAACAACTACTTGGATCTTAAATTATCCCACTTGACCATGCTTGGGGGAATTGATAGGGTGCCCTAGAAAGCCTGTGCCCATAGGTTTTGGTTTTACATTGGGGGGATTTTTGAAAATCCATCGTCCGCTCCTATCATAGCACCATTGTTTCATCTTATCTCCTACTCATTTATCCCATTCCCCTTGTCCGGGCATTGGGTTGACTTATTTACAGGATTGCACCATATCTCATGGGAAGAAGGGTCTAAAGACCCGAAATGTAAAAGCAGCTAGTAAAAGACAAAATCCTAGAAATAAAACCTCGAGATGCTTTGCCCAGGGATCCCCAAGAAGGTAGTAGAAATCCTCTCAGCAAGAAACAAGAGGGACCCAAAAAGTAACAAAACAAGACCTACTCAAAGGATAGGGGGTCTCCTCATGAGCCAACCTATTCGGTCCATGGGTACCTAACAATATGACATTGCCACCATCTGGTTAACACGCCAGGGCAGTGACCTTCGGTTGCATGGCCAAGGGAAAGGGGGTCTCATCACGAGATAAACTTCTTATCTCTATGAAAGTACTTGTTGGTAACACTATCAGCTCTGGTCACCATGCCAAGGCAGTGTCCCCTGGTTAGTTCTTGAACAAAAAAAAGCAAATAAAATAATAAAACAAGAATAAAGGCAAGAATGGGATTGGAAAAAATGTATCCATGACAGGTACAACTCGCCTTCTACAAAGGCACCCACAGGTAATGCTTATGCATCCTTGGCCCTCACTGCACCCACATATTTGGACATCCCCTAGCCACATCACCTCACTTACATGGCTTGGATGAGATCTTTCGGGAAACTTTCCTTTTCTTATGGACACTAGCCCAATAGGATGCCTTGGCCTTTTCTCCAATCTTGTATTGCAGGTTTTTGTAATGTCTTAGAGACATTGACTGATGTATTAGGGGTTTTATGCATATGTTTAATAATATTGATGATGACATGTGATTAAAATTGTTATGATCCCTGTGACTGATGAGCCCATGGAGGGCGTAGCTTTTGATGTGCAGGACCATGCCTGACGAACAGGTACCAATTTGGACTGGTACACATGGGGAGATAACCAATTCTGACCTCCATGGGGATGAAGAGCCCATGAGATGGATGTTGAGACCTCATCAGGGTGCAGAGATAGGATAGATATTGATCAGGGATTTTTCACCTAATAGGAAGAGGATGTCCCACCATAGACACTCTGACAGGACTAGACCTAGGGGGAATGACCCCTTTTCAGTGGAACTCTAGCCTTGTAAGGCTTAGGATGTCCCCATCTTCACCATGATGTCATCTAGATTCATGGATTCTTTTGTACGCAGACTGGGAAGAAGTGAGACGTGTGGCATGTTGGAGAGGCCCTTGGGGGGCTAATGTTTTCCTCCTGGATGTCTCATTTTCCTTAGAAAGGGATAGCTCCTCCCTTGAAGGGGATTTTACTCTCTTTGCAGCTCAATTAAGGTTTTAATTTGACAATTTAATGTAAAAACAGTATTATTTGGGTATTATGGCCTTGTCAACCTTTTTATGACCTAAAAACTAAAATTAGGTCATTCATACACTATATATTGAGGGTTTTGACTCTCATTTTATCACCATATTTCACTCACCACTTGGCGATGTCTGAAAATTGCGCCCTAATTTAGGGTTTTGGCTGATTTAGTGAGGCGCACTTGTTGAAGGAAGATTATCTTGGCATTTTTAGGCATTTCTCTTAATGGAAGGTGTTACAACTAGGGTTTGATATGATGTTTCTTGGTGAAATGTAAGTGAAATTCTGCAAAAATTCTTGATTGAATGGTTGTATTTTTATTACTTGCATTTACTATTATACATTTGCTACATAAACCTTCGGTGACAAGCACACATAATTGGTCCTTGTCTCATGTCCCCGTCAAGCTTTCTAGCCATTTTGTTTGCTAAAGTTAGATAGAGCCTTACCATAGCAGCACTCTACTCTTTCATATTGAAGAGGATTGAGCTTAGCCTTAGCTACACTCATTTTTTCCCTCTTCATATGCTAGCCATTTTTCCATATAAGGAAGGAGGAGAGAGCACGAGGCCTTTCCATAACAACACTTGAGTGAGCCTCTCTCCCCTAGGGTTTTGTCTCTAAGGCACTGCCATAGCAGCACTTCAAAGCTCTTCCCTCTAGTCCTTAGCCATCCTCCTTCAACTCCTACGTCCTTCATTATTAACTCCATTTAACCCTAAAGGCACTGATCTAAGACCTCAAACGTTGAAGTAGAACCTGATCTAAAACACTTTTAATACCTTTGAATTGAAACCCTAACTGCACTAACCCTAGGTCTACCTAACACTACTAACCTTGAATGTTGACATCACTCCTTGCTATTATATCATTGATGCAACAACATTTTGTCTTTTGAAGCAATTGAATGGTAGTTAGAGGAATTAATTGAGTAAAGTGTTGGTTTATTACATTGAATGCCTTATTGTTCTAATATTTATTTGCAAAGTGACATTATCTTATTGTTATTTTGTAAACATTGACTTTGTCAACACTTACTTTTAAATTTCTCATATTGAATATCAGATAGTCACTGATTTATATGAAGTACTAACCAAGATTGCATGTATCGGTTTTCTTGTTGTGTTGCCTCAAGAAGGTGATTTTCTTTTCTTTGGTTATACTTTATTATTGGTTGTTTATCCGGGACTATCTAATTGGCATTGATTTGTGAAAGGGGGAACTTGTCCTTGTCCTATTATCCTTTGCCTTTTCAAAACTCCAGGTCATCAGGGATGTCTCCCCTAGGCCTAGCCTCCCTAAAGAGAAAGGACCTTCCCATCATGGTGACATTGGGTGGGATAGGTTCCTTTTATGCCAATTTGGCCCTCTACCTTATATCCTTTTATCTTAGCTACAAACTGTGCGATAACAAGGCCAACTAGAAATCAAAGAGCACACCATACTAAAATCAAAAGGACAATATGCACACAGACAGGATAAAGTGGTTGAAAGGGGCCTCCCTCCTTAAAGTAGGTATGCCTTGTCCAAGATGGGACTAAGATTCCCTCATAAAGATCAAAGGTATCATAATCAGTTATAAGGGATCCCCCCGGAGAGGTAATCCTCCATAAATGTTCTATGTTGTCTAACCCTTATCTAGCCTAAGATACCTATAGAATAACCCCTTCAAGTAACCTATGTGGTACCTATGTCAAGAAACTAAGCAACTAGGATATAACGGATGTGCAGGAAAATAGTCGTAAGTTAGGTCCACTATATGGGTAGGGTAACAAATCCCGAAACCTCAAAATCACCACATGTCACATAGGTAAAGGTTCCGTTAAGATCCCCATATACAAATAGATCCACAACAATATATCTAACGCTAAGAAAGTATCGAGGTGATATCCCTTCAACCAACTTCATGCGACCTCGTGTTTGACTCAGGTGTAAGCGGAGCCTCCTGATGTCACCAATTATACAATGGATTTCACCACTCCCTTAGTTGGAAACATATGTTGATTTAATAGCCTTGGATAAGTTTACTCACAAAATCCTAGTCCAAGGCTCTAAATCCTATGCTAGTTTGTGCACCCCAGAAAAATAAAATTGTTTCTAATTAATTTTAAATTATCAATGATAATTTTAGTGGCCTTGCTTTCTCAAAAAGGTGTGGTCTTGAAACTAATGATGTTATGACTCAACAAGTAAAATAAATGAATATGAATACAATGTTTTTTCCTAACTTCAAAACCCAATAAATGATATGATTTTCAAAATGCAATTCTCAATTTAGTTTTGCAATTCCAAATAAGACGAAATATTTCTTTACATGTACTAAGATCAATAATAAGGACTCAAAAGATCAAATGCCAACAATGTAAAATGCCTAATATTTTTGTATTTTCAATAAAAGAATGGAAATCCAAGGATTGAAAAACAACTTGATATAAAAACTGTATTGTATGTAAACAGAGACAAACCAAGTAGGATATCAAGGAGAAAAGACCCAGTCCAATATGTAGGGACAATCAAATGAAAAGGATGATGAGAAAGACACCGCCCAAAAATTCAGCCAAAGAAAGGTTTCCTATCATTCCACGGACACTTAACAGTCATAACAGAAACCCAAGAAGACTCAACAACCATCAAAACTTACCCAACAACCATCAAACCCAGAAACCAAGAAAAAAAGGGTGATGTACGCGACTATTTAGGGGAAAAGAGTGTATATACGCCTCTTTCAGAAGGACATCATAGATATGTGCATGACTATCAGGTAAAAACCTGCGTATATGTGTTAAAACACAACCAAGCTAAGGAGAAGGCTAAGAAACTTAGACTCATAATGAATAGAAGATGTCAAGCTGTCAGAGGACAAGAAACTCAATATAAACGAGAGCAATCTAAGGAGAAAAACACTCCAAACCTCGAAAAAGTATTATATCCCCAATATGGTCTACAATTTTGTTACGAGGAAAATATCTCTATGGCTAGGAGTAAACCACAACAGACGGAAATGACTGCAGAAATAAACACTAATCTCACGTATGCTATATAAACAAATATGCTAGCAAGACAACATAGAAGGCCTACCTCATCCGGACATTCAATGAAGTCCATCGTTGAGCACTTGACTCAAATCAATACACCTGCAACTTGTCCTCAAAAACCAAGAAACACAAGAATATGGTGATAATATATAATGTTAGCACATTCAATAAAATAATCCATCAACATTCATAACAAATACTCCCATGGAATAACAATTAAAACATTTGCAAGATATTTTTTTTTTTTGTAAATAAGTAGTAAGATTATATTAAGATCCTTCAAAAGTCTAAAACAGAGTCCCAAAATACAAGGATGACCAGGCTGCATTTACTAGACTGCCCCAGCATGGGGAAACCAGTCCAACCAGCCCATTCAGTTCCTTGATCAAACAATTCATAAGCTGAACTAATGACAAGAGGAAACATACTATATGTCGTTTAGGACTAGACTCTAAGTAAACAGACATAGACTGAAATTAGACACCTGGCTGGTAGGTAGGCCAAGTGGCTAGGAGGTCTCCTGGCCATGGCTCTTCCTCAATATATGTCACTCTGTAGTCCCATTTCTCGCCAGCTTCTTCTCTGCATGCAGGTTCCTCGATGTCCTCCTTTCTCTCCTCCTGCTCCCGACATAAGTCCGTTGGATTCTGCATCTTGTCCTGAGTTTCCTTTTTAGTGGCCTTCGGGTTCTCTTATGAACTGGTGTCGACAGGGTCCGAGAATAATGCCTCGTGCATAGAAGATATAATGTGCAGAAAGCTTGCCACCTTTTCTTCCGTTGCTTGTGTGCGATACTGTAGGTCCGCTACCTCTTGCCTAAGCTCAAACACCAGATCATACAAGGAAGACAAACGTTCTGTGAACTGCACCCTATCAGCGGTCTCATGGAGACAGGGACCTTCCCGGTTGGGCTTATTGTGAAGAGAAGGACCACCGTCCAGGTTGCTCGGAGGGTTGCGAGAAGGCACGGAGGTGGATAGATGCACTGAGGGGTCTTGAGACAGCTGCAAAATTGAGATTGGCGTGCGAGAGATGATGGCCATGGAGTTGAACTGCGGGGTGCCCAAAGAGACTGGAATGGTCTTAGACTGTTGGCAAGGGGAGGATTCGGTGGAGGTCGAATCAGAGGGCGTGATCGAGGGTCTTCGGGGCTTCCAGGGAGAGCCTCGCCTCGGTCTTCCCCTGGGTTGAGTCATGGAGATCTCTGTGCAACTAGCCAGAGAGATTAATACCCCTCAGTGAAGGATTATACCCTGGACCGCGTTGCACCAGTGAACAGGAGCCGAGGAAGGTCTACGCTGCAATGGGAGGAGCTCTATAGCCGGCATATAGAAATGAGTCAAATACATAATGAACGAAGCCATTCAATTCACGTTGAGGAGGAAAGGACTGGTGCGTTAATTCTCCCTCGCACCAAATTAAAACTCAAATTAAACGCTGGGCAGGGTGGTGGGCTGTGGCACAAGCCCATCACGTGGCTCCATGCCATGCTGCCTATTGCCATTGCCCAGATCTTGCCACGACGCTCACTCTGACACCCCATCCGGGGGTAAACATTTGCAAGATATTAATTGGAAGAGAAAATAGTATTTTTATTAAAATGTAATTAGCAGAAGTGAATGAATTACAAACTTCCATGTCAGCATGGTTCAGAACCGAGAAACTAAGTCCCTTCCACCACATCAATCCTTCACCAAAGGAAATCTCATATAAGAGAGACAATGAGGTTCTCAATAATGTAGGGAAGAACTTGCGGGTTGAACAATGTTTTCATACTTAAAAGGACAAAGGGATGCAGACTCAATATGAAGTGAATAATTTCTCCAAAGTAACTTTTCTCTCAAAGTTGAATTCTTCTCCTCTTTTCCATATCCCCGATTTGGCCCATTTATAGCCTTCAAGTGGAATTGAAGGGTTAATTCGAAATGTTTCTAGTATATGGAAGGTCAAGGATCATGGATCTCATGATGTGACATGGAAACCCAACACCATTTTTTAATTTTTGGCACAAAACCTGATGTACGCGGGTTGTAGTGGTGCAACTTGCATATACACATGTTGTACAATAGGTAGGGCACATATATGTGGAAAAATAATGTTTTTAGCTCTAGGATTTGCAAAAAGATACTTCAAGTCTGCAGAAGGAAATGGAAAAAGGCCCTCTATGCAAGTTTGCATAGGGTGAGGCAAATCTTACTATAACAACAATGCCCCCAAAGTGAATTTTTGGGAAAAATTTTCTTGTAAAATATTGTAATTTCATAGTCAATCTGGAACGTGTTGACGATTGAAAACGTCAACGTAAATTCACCCGCAAAGTGTTATTAAATCCTATTATTATATAAGAATAAATAATTCTAGTAGGTGGGACCCCTTGTACTTTTGAAAATCAGGTCTGATAATTTTCAATGTTATGATGATGTGCTACAAAGTTTTTCTTGGTTGTTGAGAATATGGTTGTCGTTGATATCAGTTAATATTTGAGATGTCATTCCATTATGATACTACAACCTGCTATTCATTTATGAAATTTTTTCTTCTTTCACCTGTACAACAAAAAATTAGTAAAATTGTAGAAGTGCATTTTGAAGAAAACTAAAAACTATATCTAAGAAAGAAAAGGGAAAAAAACCTAACTCTGCAATACTATATAAATGAAATAATTTTTGATAATGGTTAAGTCCTAACTAACTGTGGATGTGGTAAAGGAATAATATTACCTTGTTGGAAACTATGAGGACCAGTACATGAGATGGACCACATTGCAGCAAGAGAGGGGCCAAGCAGTTTCGGAGTTCACCAATACCTTCCATACCTTGCACACCAAGATGGATATCAAAGACTCTGAAATATATTTGGTTCTAAAATACCTTGGGGCTCTACATACATACATCCAAACTGAAATGGATTTTCTAGACATCTCATCACTTGGTGCTACCTATAGATTTGTTATTAAAATCAAGCAGAAATTTAAGCACCATAACAAATAGTAATTTGAGTCTGCAAATCCGCAACAACCGAAGTATGAAAATGAAAACACTAGTAAACAGTCTCCTGAAAACTAGTCCAAGCCACAAGAAAAGAAGAGTCACGGGAAGACAAATAAGGACACTGGAAAATGGTGCGATTTTCAAAAAATCCCCTGGCAAAACACCGATGAATGTCGCTCAAAATAGTCATTGGTGGTCGAGATCAAAGGCAAGGAGCCGAACCCTAATTCAGAATCTGATTATGAAAATACTGGTGAAGGACAGATCATTGACACAGACCCCACTACTATTGTCACGACCACAACAATTCAACCAGAAGAACCAATAGATCCTAAAGAGGGGGAGCACCTTTTTCATTCACAGATGTGGGTGAAGGGGATCCCACTGCATTTTATTGTTGATAGTGGAAGCCAGAAGAACCTCATCTCAACAGAGGTCGTCAAACAGTTGGGATTGTCGACAACACCACTCCTACAACCATACAACATTGGGTGGCTTCACCAAGGACGAGATCTTTGTGTCAGCCAATGGTGTCAATTGTCATATGGAATCCAACCCTTCAAGGATGATGTATTATGTGATGTTTCCCCAATAGATGTCTATGATGTTCTCTTGGGCCAACCATATATGTGGAGACGCCATGTTGTTTATGAGTCTCGACCCCGTAGTGTCATTGTTACCTTGGGGGGTCATCTCTACAGAATACCATAGGTAGTTACAACTATTGTTCCACCTAAAAAGTGTCACAAGGTAGTATCTCATACTGCAAAATTCATCTTCTTCACAATCTATTCAAAAGGGGAACAGAAGGACACTACAACCACTATAGCCTCGCCCCAAGCACCTTCTATCCAACAGAAGCAGGTCGAAAAGGTTGCAGCAAAGAGAAAAGATTTCTTATGCAAATTTTCCTCTCATGTAGCTATACTTCTTGAATTGCCTCAGTCTTAATGGGTTCATGATATACTTCCACAAACTGAGTAACATGACATGTCCAGCAAGGCAAGCAACTCACCAAGATTCAGATTCAGCAAATGCTTTTTCCTCTCCCCCGGGAACTCAATGCAATGGAGACCATTGATTCCTAAGGAGTGAGGATTGATCGAGGTGGATATCGGTGGCCACCCACCTTTTCCAATGGGCTCAAAACAATTTTCTGACAATTTTGGTAATTTACTAGTTTTAGCAGTTTTCACTTCTAGAACCGTTTTGAGGCCCTAAATGATATTTTTTGGGAAAAAAATGTTTGTAATATGTAATTTCCTTTCATATTTCACCTAAAATAAATCTCCTCAATGATACCTTTCCAACAGGCTATAATGTGCTTAAAATGGAGATCGTACGCAAAAGTTATGACCCTGGGAAGTTGATGTACTAACTTGCCCAAACGGGGCCCACATGACTTTTGGCGCTTCATCTCCTAGGGTTAGTTTTTTGGATGTCTAGGATTTTTGGCATTCATGTTTATTGTAAGATGGCTTTCAGATCCTCATTGTGATCATCTTCTTGCGAATGCGAGTAGTCATCACATCTCTTCTCAGAGATAAGATGCCACCATTCTAGCGAGTCTTTCACTCTGTATTTTTACAATCTCTGCACATTTATTTCATTAACATAAATCATGTATTATTGTATCTCTGTGTTAATGGTTGCATCTATGATACATTTCTGTTATATTATTGGATATCCGCGATATCTCTGTGCATTAATTTATTATATCTCCACTCTCATTTTGTGCCAAAAAGAAATCTGAAACAACATTGTTAGCTGACATGGAGATCTCGTCCCTGGCGAAGCCACCCGATGTTGTATAGTTGTGGGTGTGGTGTTTTCAACAATCCCAACTGTTTTATGACCTTTGTTGATATGAGGTTCTTCTAGCTTCCACTATCAACATTAAAATGTAGTGGGGTCCCCTTCACCCACATCTTTGAATGAAAAAGGTGCTCCCCCTCTTCAAGATCTGTTGGTTCTTCTGGTTGAAATGTTGTTGTCGTGACAATAGCAATGGGGTCTGCTCGATGATATATATTTTACCCGTATTTTCATAATCAGATTCTGAATCAGGGTTCGACTCCTTGTCTTTGATCTCGACCACCAATGACTGTTTTGAGCGACATTCCTCGGTGTTGTTCCGGGGGCTTTTGTGGAAATCGCACCATTTTTTGATGTCCTTCTTTGTCTTCCCATGACCCTTCTTTTCCTGTGGCTTGAACTATTTTTCAGAAGACTGTTTCTTAGGGCCATCTTTATCATACCTTGGTTGTTGCAGATTTGCAGGCCCAAACTCTCGTTTGTTCTAGTGCTTAAATTTATTCTCTATTTTAATAACATATCAATAAGAAACACTAATTGATGAGATGTCCATACAATCCATTTCAGTTTGGATGTATCTACATAGAGCCCCATGGTATTTCAGAACCAAATTTCATTTGGAGTATTTGATACCCAAATTGGTGTGCAAGGTATGGAAGGTATTGGTTAACTACGGAACTTCTTGGTCCCTCTCTTACCACAGTGTGGTCCATCTCATGTATTGGTCCTCATAGTTTCCAGCAAGGTAATATTGTTCCTTTACCGCATCCACAAAAAATCTCAAGTGGGCTCAACCCCATATATTCAAGAGTCCTCAGTGGAAATTTGCTCATAGTAAGTGTCCCACCAATGTTTGACATGGGAGAGATATTTGAGTGTGAAGGTGATCTTTTCCCTATCAGAAAAATTATGAACAAATAAATAACCTTATAACATATTTAACCATTTGTCTAGGGAATCCGCACTATCTAACCTTCAAGGAGAGGTAACTCTAAAGGAAAGGTGCTTCCAAAGTGGTTTTTTGATGAAGATGCATCTGTTTCTATCAACATGCATTGAAGGATGTGGGAAAAATCCTCCATCATTTCATCCTTTTGTCGTGTGAGAGCTTGCTCAAGCAACAGATTGATAATATCGTTTGCTCCGTCGTTTTTCTTTTCTTCCGCCATGAAGGGTTTCTTGGGCATGCGAGAGAAATTTTCTTCAAGAGATACAAGCTCGAGACCCAACTTATTATACTTAGACCTTGTCAAGGACATGCACTAAAAAAAACGATCAAGAGCAGCCTACTCTGATACCAATGATCTGGATTATTTTCGACACGAAATGAGAGCGGAGATATAATAAATAAATGTATAGAGATATCTCAGATATGCAATAATACAACAGAAATGTATCAGAGATGCAACTGTAAACATATATATATAGTAATACACAATTTTTTATTAATGAGCGAAAATGTACAAAGACTGTAAAATACAGAGTGAAAGACTTGCTAGAATGGCGACAACTTATCTCTAAGAAGAGATGCCACGTCTACTCACATTTGTAAGAAGATGATTTTACAATGAGGCTCTAAAGGCCTTTTTATCATAAATAAAATCCTAATCCCTAACTACGAAAGATGAAAAGCCAACAGTTTTGTGAACCTCATTTTGGGTAGTTTGGTGTATCAACTTCTCGGGGGCGTAACTTTGGCATACGATCTCTGTTTAGGGTGCACGATAGATCGTCGGAAAGGTATCGTCAAGGATATTCATTTAGGGGGCTCAATCAAAGACTT
>JASDQU010271626.1:0-12942 GCA_032191745.1 Picea mariana
GTCCATGTGTCAAAGAGTGGCACCTCACCACCATGCCCTAGCCCCCAAGATCATGACGTTAAGCTCAAAAGTGGAACGTTTTGCCCCTCATGGGCAAATCGTTTGGCAAGTAGGGGGTGGGCTAAGTCGTCCAAGTCATCATCAAGGCCGTCCAAGTCTGATCTTTCTCATCTGGTATGCAGGCCCCTGGCATCCAACCTGTGGGCTTGTAGCCCTATGGAAGCCCAAGCTAGGCTTGTTCTCCCAAAACTATCCACCAGCTAGGTCCTGCAAAGACAAATGAACATGCCCTCCAAGGATCTCAAGTCATAACATCATGATAAGTTAATCCAATCAATAAGTAAGCCATCCGAGCATGTGCATCAAAGATCACCATATCAAACAATTAACATCTCAAAGACACTATGCGACTTGTCAAGCTTAAGTATGGGAGGGTTGACGAGGTGTCATATTGGGTAGATCTTGCCCTAGGTCAAGGAGAGCTTCTAAGTTCTGAGAGGTCCCTCTCTAAGCCATGTAAAGTGTATGAGGTGGATGGGGTCAAGACTCAATGGACATAGGTCTCATGACATACTAGGGGTCATAGTGTCTCATTCATGGGTGCCTTTGTAGAGGGTGTGTGGTACCTTCGTCCGCAATGTACTTTTTCCAAGCCCAGCATTTGCCTTTTATCTTTCTTTCTTTATACTTTCTTTCATAATACCATAAGGATAGATTGAAGGTCACTGCCCTGGCGTGGTGACCAGGTGGTGGCAATGTCACCCACAAATACCTAATGAAAATGAGAAGGTTGGCTCGTGATGAGACCCCTTTTCTCTCAGCCATGCAACTGAGAGTCACTGTCCTGGTTTGGTGACCAGATGATGACAATGTCATACCACTAGATATCCATGGACGTGATAGGTCGGCTCGTGATGAGACCTCATATCCTTCAACTAACCTTTTAAGCATTTTTCATTGTATTGTGGGTCCCCTTTTATTCAGAGATAAGTGTTTCAATGCTTTCTTGGTTGATCCCTGGGCGAAGCATCTAGAAGGTTTATATAAGGCTTTTATCTTTTACCCAACACCAACCCCTCTGGGCCTTTAGCCCCTTCTTCCCATAGAATGAGGGACAACCCCTTCTTGGGTCAATACACCCTAAAAACCGAAGAGATGAGGAAATGGAGGGGAATAATGATGGAAAATGGTAAGTATGGTCGGGAACGGTACAATGGCTCATTAAGGGAGTTCCCAGTAGCAAACCCATTCCCAAAGAATACCACTTACTAAGGCACAATGTCAACCACCAAGGTGAAGCAAGGCAAGAGGTATCATGAAATCTAGAGCAATCTAAGATACAACATAATCAAATGGCTTAAATATTGAAATGATGCTCACCATAATACTGACTTGTACCTCATGGAGCAAGGCCCACTACCTTCTGGAAGCCAACTGTTGTGGTGGATGCCATCTGTAAACCTATGACCATCTGTGGTGGTGAATGGGTTTTCCATCTGTGCAAAAGAGTACTGTTGGTCATGTAGTCTCTCGGCCCTCCATATCTGCAACATGAGGGCCTCGAGACATCATCTCCTTAGTTATCCACAAAATGGAGATAACACACACCTCAACTAATAAATCAGCAAACTATCACAAGTGCATATCGCCTCTCTCAAGCAAATTTGTCCAAAACAATTAGCTTTTGGACCTCGTTAAGAGCATTTCGAGTATACCAATGATGATGCTCTTGATCCCACAAATCCTTCTAGAAGAAGAGACCTTTCTTTGACAATGTTTTGCTAGAAAACCTAAAGGAAAGATTGGCATGTCCATCGAGGGAAGGCAACGTCCAAACTGGTTGTGACACCAAATCCAAGCATCTTGAGCCCTTCAAACTGCCAAGAAAGAAAAACGAACAAAACATGCCAAGCTTCCCATACCCTCTTAAGAGAGGCATAACTAAAATCATGAAGGCTTGAGCATTCCCAATCATGTCACACAACTAAAATGAACCTTTAATACTGTGAATGTGTTGATCCTGCATAATCCGATGTTGAACTAAGATTTTCCAAGGAGCATCCCCCTCCACATGAGCACCACCCATTTTCTTACCAAAATCGCCCCTTTCTCTCTTATGTTGAGAATCCCCAAACCCCCATTGGTCCCTTGGTAATGTGCAAACATCACATGCCACCAAGTGAACGCCCTTTCCCCCCTTACTTGCCCCAAAGAAAACTTCTAAGAATGTGCTCCAACCATCTGTATGCTACTTGGAATGGGAACATAGGAGAGGAATAATAGATGTGCCTAGCCACCAAAATCTTGTCAACAACTATTACCTTCCCTTCAAGAAGAAGATCAAGGTGATTCCAAGTCTGAAGTTTTTTCTCAAAATTGGCCATGATCGACCTCCACTAATCTGTAGACCAAAGGGAATTCCCAAGTATGGAATGATCTCACCAAGTTTAATAAACTTCCACTTATGCAACCAATGAGGGGGTCCATCCTGACCCACAAGAAAGGCCTCTATCTTCTCCTTGTATTCTAGCAACCTCCAACAAATAACCAAGGGCATCTGCTACATTTACATACAAATAGGGGGCAAAGAGGCATCCTTGTTGAATATGGCATTGCAATTGAATAGAGTCAAATAGCACATCATTCACACTAACTCTAGACGATGCATACGAAAAAGGGGACACCACTGCCTAAGAATAAAAGGATCCAAACCCCAACTAGTCCAACATGCTAAGGAAGAAATCCCATTTAATTATGTCATACGTTTTATAAAAGTCAATTTTCAAAAATAGCACCTTCTGATTGGACCCACACTCATTCTAACCCCTCCTGAGGAGTTGTGAGATTATCAAGAGTAAATGCACTGCATAAAACCAATTTTCTCCTTGCGAACTATCCGAGAAACCAAAACCCATATCCTCCTTGCCAAAGCTTTTGCTAGAATTTTGTAAGAGACATTAAGAAGTGTAATTGGATGCCACCCACCTACCAAATGCCTTTTGACCTTTAGGGATAAGTTTGATAAGACCAATAGTAACTTCTTGACAAATTTTCAAATATGCAAGGCCTACCACATGCCACATTACCTTGTATAATTCCAGTGAAAGACAAACAAGATTGGAGATTTAATTCTTGAGTTCCCGCATGGCTGCCTCCAATTCATCTAACTTAAGCACCCTGGAGAGAAACATACTCTCACAAGCAACAACTTTATGGGGTACTATCTGTGTAACCACATACCACATTACCTTGTATAATTCCAGTGAAAGACAAACAAGATTGGAGATTTAATTCTTGAGTTCCCGCATGGCTGCCTCCAATTCATCTAACTTAAGCACCCTGGAGAGAAACATACTCTCACAAGCAACAACTTTATGGGGTACTATCTGTGTAACCAACTCCATGGAGTATCTTGCAAAGGGTCAAACCCTACCTAAGTGAAGATCTTTTGATGGTGGTCATGGAATATCCGTTGTATTGCTAGCTTGTCCTCTGCTTGTACTTTAACCGATGAAAGAAAAACATAGGCGCATCCCCATTATCCATTTATATGTTTGTTGTTAGTAATCTTAAACCATTGAAGATTTTTCTACAATTATTGCCAAGTTTAAGATTTTGAGTTGCTTTAGTTTCTAAATTTTCAGATCTAGTTCCAGATTTCAGATCACCTATACTGAGTGTTTGGTAACTCTCACTCATAAGATTCAATCATCAAGGATTGTAACTCCTTTTTTTTTTGGATTCCTATAGTATGTAAATTGGCTATAAAAAAGGCTCTTACGCATGAGAGCAGGGGCTTTGGTGAAGTGTGTTATGCAGGTAGTCTAGAAGAGACTATTTGGGCCAAGAGAAACGTTCATACTACCTTGAATTGAAATGGTGTTGCCATTCTTTTCGATGAACATAATCCCTAAGAGCAACATTCTCAACTAAAGGTTGTGACAATACAATAAATTTGACCCAAATCTTGTCTCCATCCTTTCCCCATCTTTTGTTGAGAGTGACTTTCCCCATCTTTTGTTGAGAGTGATGAATCATGATGTAAATTCCCCAAAGATTTTAAGGGTAGCCAACACTACAACTACACCACATGATGAAATTACCTATAACCCTACAACACTACAAGTCACTGATACCTTTTCTCTACACATTTATAACTCCAATGCAAGAATCCCTTTAGCATGACTCATGCAACCCTTGTGTGCAACAGGTTTGGCCCCACCTTTTTTAATCACAATATCTATTAAGCATGTCTTGTCATGTTTGGGTCTGGTTTGATTGCTACTTCATGTTTAATACCTCCATGGTTACAAGGAGCATAACTGTCTTCCTTGGTGTCTTCATGAAATATAGCCCCTTGCAGTGTATTTCCGTATGCTATGAAATCCTTATATTGTTTGGTTCCAATGGAAGAATCAAAAGGTCTATACTCTACTTCAGCTATTAAGTACCTATGAGACACATGATCTAAAAATGGTTGCACATATTCGAAATATATGAGTTGTCCACCAAAATCTGCCTTACTATTTGAACCATCTCAGATGCAAGTTTGAGATTAATAGTTTGATCATGATCCCCAACAATATTTCCATTATGCAATTTTGTAATCCTTCATAGTTCAGCCGAATCTTCTTTTCCATCACCAAGCTTAACAAACACTGAAAATAATGTTGATTAAGCACCCTCAAATTCTTTGGCATTCAAGCTGTTGTCTGGGCTGTCAAGTTCATTCTTATGATCCTCAGCATGATCTGTATTTTCCTTGTCAGTTGCAGATTCCTCTCCTATAAAATCTTCAAGTTCTCACTGATCTTCTTCGTAAAGCTGAACATATTCTAAAATATTTATTCAGGAGATTTTTAATTATAAGATGACCATAAGCCTTGAATAATAGATGAACTTATGCCACTCACTGTCTCAAAAGCTTTTGGACAACAAACTGGAAACCAAAAGGCACATGCAAGGCAGCTCTAACAGAACTAGAGCAGATTGCATCTATCAATAGAACTTAAGGATCGGAAACATCATATTCAATATGTTGTAGACAGACCAAGAGATCGATTTTGTCGGCAATATGTCCTTTCCCAGATTTATTCTAGAGAAGGCATTGTGCAACTGATTGGAAATACATACCTAAGTGGGAGCAGGGAACTATTTTGGGACCTAAATCCAATGCCTTATTTATCTTTCCATTGCCCAGGCATTATTCTTGACATTGAGCCTGCTTGCAAAACTTCTTGCAACTGTGTTGGTTGCAAGAGACAAGGGGGTAAAGCAATTGATTACAAGGCTGACAGAGATAGTCATAATTTGGTTATCAAAAAAACAGGACTTTGGAGAGGTGCTTGAGGATGTTTTAGCATCCCTTACTCAGTTTGGAATCCAGTAAATTATCTTGGGTGTGCACTTTAGAAGCCAAATTGCAAAGTTTGGATGTTACTCCTATAAACGTATAAATCGGAGTGTCTCATCCATAATAATGACCCTTGTTATCAGTGCATTGGCTGCAAGAGGGATGCATATTAAGTCTACACATTCTGTGGTTGTTTACATCTTACAGCCAAACCAAGAACCCATGTATTTGTTGATTGAGGAAGGATGGTAGTAAATCTGCTTAGAATTGTTTGGTATTAAAGATGACAAGGGCAACGTGAATAAAAACTTTATGTGGATGAGAGAAGATAATGGGGGACAGGCACCTCCGGGTTTAAACTTTCAAGGACTGGGCATGGATTCTTCGATACAGATGCAACATAGATTTGAGTCTAAGTAACAGGAATCCAACCAGATGTGTGCATGGAAATGGTTGCAGAAAATAGAAAGTTGAAACATTGCAAGAAATCAATAGTGTTGATCTTTCAAACAGCCTTTGCAATTTCAACAACAACAACCTCTTCAGTTTCAAAAACTTCATCACAATCACTACTACAAAGGAAAATTTGAAAGCATCTGCCATCAACAAATCTACAACATACTCTTCAATGGGAAGCACAGAACTTGCAGCAACAACAGACACAACAACATATACTTCATCAACAAGCTTCAAAAGTGCTGCTACAACAACCACAATATCATATCTTGCATCATGTTCAGAATGTGCAGCAGCAACAACCACAGAATCATCGTTTCCCGTATATTCTCTTAATTACAGGAGAAAGTGAAGAAAAGCCCACCCTTTTCATTCAATATTTTCTTTCTACATTATGCCTTTTCATTCAATATTTCTTTCTACATTATCCCAGACTGCATTGTAACATAAAGGCTGCAATGGTCTACTAACATGCAGTATTATAATGAACATTTTGTTGAAGAGAGATGAGATGCAAGTTCAAGTGATGGTCCTTGACTTCCTTTTAGTTTTCCCAGCATTGACAGCTTGGGCAGCCAATTGCAAGGGCTTTTCCATTGGTTCAGATGGACTGGTGTCTCCTGCATTAACTGGGGCCACTGTCAGCCGAGTTGGAACTTCAACAGTGGTTCTTGGTTTGAGTGATGGGGCTATGCTTGGTTATTGGTTTCGTAACATTACAATACAAAATATGGGTAGTGGAAGTGTTCGACTTGAAAGTGGTTCTGAGTTCAAGTAATGAAGCTATGCTTATAGGATCTGCTAGATGTGCCACCTACATGAGCCAGAGATAGAGATGCACCTCATTTTTAGGTGCCCCCTATACTATGAGATCAGAGGACGCTGTCACTGCCTCTATAGGAACTCAGGGGGCTCCCTCTCTACTTTATTCCAGTACCAAGATCAGAGATGCCTAGCCCTCTTCATTAGCCATAGATATTAGTTCCCGTTCCCGCACACCATGCCCCACCTTGGGATGACCAGAACGATCACCTCTTACTTTCATGTTGATCCATCAGCTCAGAGCAACAACCGGCGAGTAGAGTCCTAGAGTGCACCAGACAATAGATTGGTGAGGCCTCGTGTCTCTCCTCAGCGTCTCTAGGAGATCAACCGATATCACGGAAACCGATTCGGCGGTGCCAAACCGTGCATCAGTCCACACATCCTCAGAGAGTTAGAGGGATCAGCTCTAGAGCAAGGTGCCCCCCATTCGTCAAACTACCTCCCAGATTCAGAGGAGCAGCCAAAGACCTATCCAGTGTTTCTTTCTTTCGACCTCGGATGCTAGGAGTATCCCCCACTCCTACATCCTTCCTAGGATCATACAATTGGATCCCCTGATGGTTCTTGAGGACTCCGACAGCAAGCCAGCGCCCAGTTTGCCCCCCTCACCCTCGACCATCAAACCCAGGAGACCTTGACATCATTAGCCTCATCATCAGACCTCTCTCTCATTGTCTCTCTCTCTTGACAGACTCTTGAGTTGTCCACTTCATCTTGGACATACTTGTATTTTGGATCACCGTACTTTCTGTCATGGTTATATACATGTGTTTTGAGGCTGTATTACTATAGGTTTCTTTCTTTATGTTATTTTCGGCATTATCTAGGAGTTGTGCTTGCACTCCCCCATTGTATTCATACTTACTGTTTTCTTCAGTCCCATTGACCTACTTTTGTGGTCATTTGTTGGACATTAATAAAATTACATTACATTACATTAAATTACTGGTTTCCTTCTATGACAATATAAAATATGGGCAGATTGTCATAGCTTATCTGGATAATTGTTTTCCTTGTTGTTTGTGCCAGCCATCACTACAGTTTCTTTGGGGCAAACCAATTTGAACAGGGGGCACTGTTATAGTACCTCAGAATATGTTCTGTTTAATGTTTCCAGCATAGAAGATTGGTTCAAGTGATGGGGCCGTGCTTCCTTATTGGTTTCATGCCATGACAATTTAAAATATGGGCAGATTGTCATACCTTTATCCGGATAATTGTTTTCCTTGTTGTTTGTGCCAGCCATCACTACAGTCGCTTTGGGGCAAAGCAATTTGAGGAGGGGGCACTGGTTTCTTGCCATGACAATTAAAAATATGGGCAGATTGTCATACCTTTATCCGGATAATTGTTTTCCTTGTTGTTTGTGCCAGCCATCACTACAGTCACTTTGGGGCAAAGCAATTTGAGGAGGGGGCACTGTTATAGTACCTCTATGTACTGTTCAGCGTTTCCAATTCCAGCATAGAAGAGGCACTATTATCATGCTCAGCAGTGAAGAATTGATTTTGAGCCCCCAATTTTGTGTTAGATGGGCTATGCATATATTAAGGGTGATTTATAGGCTGGATGGCAGCCTTAAAATAGGATAGCTTTGTTAGTGTAATAATTACGTGGGAGCATCTCTTTTTGCTCTTTTATTAGCATAAAGAGTTGTTCTTTTCTTAGCATAAAGAGTTACTTATGCATGTTTGCACTAATGAATACTGTTATGCATGCTCAGATTAATGGTCGTTATGCATACTTGCATTAATATCCCTCTCACTCATGAGATCCCTGTAACATCACCTATATTTAGTGTTTAGTAACTCTCACTCGTCATGAGTGTCCATCATCAAGGATTTTAACTCCTCTTTTCTTGAATTCCTCGACTATGTAAATTGGCTATTAAAAAGGCTCTTAGGCATGAGAGCAGGGATTTTGGTGAAGTGTGCTATTGCAGGTAGTCTGGAAGAGACTATTTCGGTCAAGAGCAGCATTCATACTGCCATGGATTTGGCCTGAGTTGGCATCCATTCCTTCCCAGGAAAGTTTCAGACTTTACATGCTGAGGAATTTGAGCATTCATGTGTTATAACTTATAACTAGTAGCTACTGTTGGTTTTTCTTCTGCTGTTAGTGCTATAGAATCTGCTATTAAATCTACTGCTGGAAAATTGTTGGAACTTTTGATGTCAGTGTTGAATCTGTTGGTGCTGATTTTTATGATTATTACTGTAGTTTGCTGCTGTTAGCACCTATCAGTTTTCGAGTTTCAAAACAAAAAACAGATTTCAAGTTTTGGCTTATAACAGTGGTATCAGAGCTCCAATTGATACCAGATTCATATCGGATTCCAGTTACAAATTATATTAGACATTAGGTTCATAACAGGATGTCCCTATTTACATCATCTAGTTTACAGAATAGTTTTGGCATTTGCCAACCCCTTGGCTCTATTCATGTTGAAGATCATGGCAGCTTAGGATTTGGTGAACCAAAGATCAGGCCTCATCATAGCTAGTAATCAATAGGCTCGACAACAGAATCAGAATTGAACAAGCTGCAAATATCAATAGAACCCAGAGGACTTCTAGGTTGATAGGTTGATGCACATTGTATGCCCTACCAACAACTGTCCAAATTTTCCCAATGCAAAATGCAAACCCAATATATCCATGCTTAAGGAGCAACTTGGAAGCATATGTTTCCAGTAGCAGAGCTGTCACGTCTAGGAAGATTAGCAGAAATGAAAAGTGATTGAGGAACAGTGAGGTCTCAATATTCTTGATTGAAAGATGCTCTCAAAGGAAGATGCTGCAGATGCTTGAATCCTTCTAGAAAGAAGAACATCATTTGAATAGACTTTGAGGACGGAGATGTCTAGAGGACTAGACTTCCCACAGGGAATGGTTTGTAGTATGTACTGGCTATCTGTTTGGATTAGCTAACACTGCCAACAGTGCATTGTCTGGTCTTGGCATGATTGTAACACAATTCTGCAATTAGGAACATTACAAGAAGCTGATTTTCTCCCTCTTCCAACCTGTACATCACTTGCCTCATCTGTTATTTTGTAAAACTAACTAAATTTAGAAGCCAGTATTATTTAGAAAAATAAGCAGGTGGACGAACTAAAAGAAGCGTAAGATCATTTTTGAAGCTCTATATATCACTGTAAATTCAGACAATAGAAATCCAGGAAAAAATGCAAAAACCAATGTCATACAATAAGATTTTACTATTTTGGGGAGTGAAACTATAACAAAAGCAGCCAAGAAGCTAATATTTCGATTTAACGTATCCAGAAATAGTAAGAAAGATTTGAGGATAGCATACCGAGCTCTATAAGCGCCTGAAATATAATAGATCTGGAATGTATCAGCAAGCAATTTGTCATTGAATGGTACCACTTTCCGTTTGCCATTTGTAGTTCCCGAGCTGGAAAGAAGACATCATTGAGGAAAAGGTCAAGGCCAAGTTCTTGATTTGGTCAAAAATGGACCATTCTCAACAAACACCATTTAAAGTAACTTGATTTGAAATAACAAAAAATATGTCACATTTTCACTTTTACTGAAATGTGTGATTTTCAGATATCACATATGATTTCAGCTTCCTAAAGAAGTGGTGATTTCACAAATTGTTATGGGACACCATAATCAGGAAACTAATATATTATTCAAAGCTGATTATCTGAAACCAAATAACAGGATGCCTCTACTTATTCTGAATCCCCATTCCTTGATCAAGGGGTGATTTCAATGCAAATTACTGGTTACGATGTTTAGAATCGCCATCCCTTGATAAAGAGGTGATGTCAATGCAAATCACTGCTTATGATGTTTAGAAGGGGGAATAGGGAAGTATTGATGTGGAACAAAATCTCAACATGGGGATATGCCACATTAACAAGATAGCTTGCAACATCGCAAAGATAAGAACCATAAGCCAAAGACAGCAACCATCCCCAGAAAAGAGACTCTGCAGAATCTGTGGAACTGTGGAATGGTTTGTAGGTTCTGCCTGAACCATGATAGGCAAACACTCCATACAATCCATTTCATGGTTCCACCCCTGCTCATCATGCTTCTGGGCAGTTCATACAAGCCAATGATGGCATCTTTGGGCTGGATAATGTTCACCGCCAAAGAACCAAAATGGGTAAGCATTCCTTACAATCGATTTCATGGTTCCACCCCTGTTCATCATGGTTCTGGGCAGTTTGTACAAGCCAGTGATGGTATTTTTGGTGTAATAACGCTCCCCGCCAAAGAACCATGATGAGAAAACATTCTTTACAATCCATTTCATGGTTCCACCCCTGCTGATCATGGTTCTGGGCAGTTCGTACAAGGCAATGGTGGATAATGCTCGCAGTCAGAGACAACCCACTAGGCATATGAATACCCCAGCCAAGGAGGATGCTATCACATCCACATGGGGATTTGCACCCCAAAGCCTGGTTACTGGTTAGCAAAGCAAATGAAATGAAATTCAGGTTATGAGCTATTACCCTACAATGAATGATTCTCACACAACTGCCTGTGAGCTTACATAGTGCGATATACTTTGCATTCTCACAAAATGAGAATTGCCTGGTGAGCTTACATAGTGCAATATACTTTGCATAAACGGTTGGTTTCAACGGAATTCTAAACAAGATTCTTTAGAAATTATTTCTCATGGAAATTGTGGGAAATAAATGGTGACAGTCAACAAGCAGTGGAACAGTGCAAGTGGGTAACTGAAATCCTTCACCTTAAGGAGATGACAGGGATGCGATCAGTGGTAAGAACAGGCGAGGTATCCCCATCTGCAATTCTCTCGATGTAGAGCGCCATGTCGGCATAAGTTACCAGAGGAACGCATGATTTGAAGTGTTGGGGATCATCGAACCTTCCGTTGAGATTCCACTTTTGCAAGTATTCAGTCCCGCTGTTACGCTCCAGGATTGCCTTGAGTGTTTCCCTCTGAACACTCTCAGCATCCTTAGTCATTGCCTCGAATTTATCGATTATTTGCTCGTAGCTTATCAGCTCATCGGGCATCTCTGGCATATTTGAAACACTTATTTCCTTCCTCTATTTTCTCACCTCACTCCTGTGAATTTCCTGACTCGGAACTGGCAGCTTCCCTGCCCAAACGCTATAATAGCTTCCTAATTTCCAGCACTATATATGGAGATTCCCTATGCCAAACTTGGCTCTGTCCGGGGATTGGGTAGAAGAAACACAAGTTGAAGTCGTCCAATATCTCCTCCTCCTTCTTGATCTTTACTGACAGGTCGCCTTCTATTGCAGAGCATACAACGATGCCAAGAAAACGACGTGGGAGTTTTCTCTCAAACAAGCCACAGACATATCGATGTCGATGTCGAATCAAAGGCAGAGGCAGAGGCAGCCACCCACATAAATATATATATATATATATATATATATATATATATCCACTTAAAATACCAGAATTCGTTTAACCAATGCACACGCACACCCCATTGAACTGCGGCTAGAACCACTCTGGTTAAGATGCCATTAACAATCTCAGTTAAAAAGATCTGCCCATTTGGTACCGCTTCATTGAATATGATTAGTCCTGGAAACCACTTCAGTGATGTATAATTAGTTGTGAAAACCACCCCAATACCATTGACTGGAGACTAATTACCAATTACTAAGTCCTTACCCCACATCAAATCGCCAAAATTTCGCCATCATCCCAGTTTTTTTGTAATCGACTGCATCCGAGTGGAATATAATCTGTCAACAGACAGCACAGTGCAGATGCCCAACGTTGACCCCTCACTACGTGGCGCTCAAGACAACATAAAAAAGAAAAAATCCATTGCTTCAAACTCCAGATAAATATTTTATTCCTTGCTTCATGGTAGCCTTATACTTAGACAACATGGCCTTTAAATTATTTTAATGCACGACTGCAGTAATCATGGTGTCACCCACGAAGAATCAATCGAGGTTTAAAAAAAATTAGTACTGCGCATAACATGAACTCTAGGCCTCTGTAACTATTTCTTGATTTTAGTGTTTTAAGAAATATAGCCACTGAGATTTTTATGTATATTGCTATGGTTATCATAAAGTTAGTTTAGCTATGGATTTACTGTATTATAAGCTAGACAGAATCTCATCCATAGACATGTGCTCTCAAACGTGTTTTAAACATTAATCTTCTGACTTTGAATACATCGAGAATATTATAACTTTCATGAAGTTCATAAAGTCATATGACTCTTTGATATGATAAAAAATTTGAGAGAAAGAAATATGAGGTTGTTTAATATTAAAATATGAGACAGTAGAAAAAAAAAA
>JASDQU010271628.1:3181-14447 GCA_032191745.1 Picea mariana
AAGGGTTAATAATATAATGCAACAACATATACAATCTCTAATTATCACTTTAAAATCCTAAATATAGATATAAATGCTCAAATTAACAAGAACATGTAAACATAGGGTTTTGGGTAAAAGATAATCTCTTTTATTCAAATTCAAGATAAAAAGGTTAGAACCTTTGCTTGTGACCACTCTACGAACCAAGTCCAGGCTCCTATATCATGGCTCTAAGTGCATCAATCCCACATTATATTCTCACAACCAAAATACCATCAAAGGAAGGAGGAAGGGTTGAATAGGGAGAATGGTTGGAGGGGAGCGATGAGGCTAAAACTCAGAGCAAGATGAAAATCTTGGGAAATGAAAGGGAAGGGATTTTCACATAGTTTTCTTATTCTCTTGTTCATGTGTCTAAATTACTCCCCAATACCTCTTTTTATATGAGAAAAATATGGTTATTTGGTTTGGGGATGGGATACAGGGGGTGAAATGGTTAGGAAACCCTCCATAGCCCGTAAACTCCGCCGAATTTTTTGCAATTTTATATTCTTTGCAACTTTTGGAGGTAAATGTGGGCTAACTAGCATGCAACACCTATGTGTATGCTGGCTAAATACCATGCAGTGCGCATATTTACGCATGATAATAGTGTAGTAGAGTGTGCACACTATCCAAAAATGGTTTTTTTGAAGGAAGCCTCAACAATATTTTTGGAAAAGTATGCAAATGGATGGGCCAATGTCTTCGATGCATAGATGTGGAAATTTTGGAATATAACACAAATGCACTCAACGGGAGTGTACATGATATAAACTTAGCAACAAAAAGTGTGGGATAATCTAATATCAAGGAGAGGATTAAAACACTCTTGCAATAAGATGAGTTCTTCAACCATGTAAAATAAGGGTTATAGAAAAACCTAGGGAGAATAAATATAAAGGATATCAACATGGGGATGATGATTTGTTGTTGTATAAAAATAGGTTGTGTGTTCCTAATTCATCATATTTGAGGAACTTAATTATGGATGAGTTCCATAGAAGACGTTATGTAGGTCACCTTGGTTATCAAAAGATGGTAACAACAACACAACAATTGTATTACCGGCATGGAATGGAACATGATATTGCCGAATAAAATGCTAAATGTTTAGAGTGTCAATAGGTGAAGGTTGAGCACAAGCATCCTGCATGATTGGTGCATCCTTTACAAATTCCAGAGTGGAAGTGGATATAATATACATGGACTTTATTACTAGTTTTCAAAAGACAAATAAGAAACACGATACAATCATGGCTGTAGTAGATAATTTGAGCAAGGAAACTCACCTCATCCCTATTAAATCTAATTTTAAGAACATAGACATTGCTAATGTTTTTATAAAGTAAATTTTCATATTTCATGGTCTACCCAAGACCATAGTCTCAAATTGAGATGCTAAGTTCACCTTAAGTTTATGGAAAGGTTTGTTTGCAGGCTTGGGAACAAAATTGGTGTTTATCATGGTATAACATCCTAAAACAAATGATTAGACTAAAAGAGTGAACAGAGTTCTAGAGAACATGTTTAGGATGCATGTTATGCATCAGTCCAAGCAGTGGGAAGAATATCTACCCATGGTAGAGTTTTCCTATAATAATAGTTGTCATGAATCATTGAATATGAGCCCATTCGAGGTTATGTATGGAAGAAAGTGTAGAGTTCCAATTAGTTGGGATAGTTCAATGGATAGGATCACACTTGGACCAACATTGCTGAAGGAAATGGAACAAGCAATGATTAAGATAAGACAAAATTTGAAAGTGGCCCAATACAGACAAAAGAGATATGCAGATAACAAGATAACTCATAAATATTTCAAGGTGGGAGATCATGTATATCTTTGGGGTAATCCCAGGAGAATATCCTTAAGGATGGGTACATGTGCTAAGTTGGTACCCAACTATTGTGGACCATTTCAAGTCTTAGAAAGAGTGGGAACAATATCATATAGACTTGTGCTACCGCCTACTGTTATAGGTCATATTGTATTCCATGTGTCTTTATTGAAGAAATATGTTCATGGTCCTAATCATGTCATTGATTGGACTATAATACAGGTGGAACCATAGCGAGAGTTCCATCCTGAACCCAAATGTGTCCTAGATAAAAGAGAAACAATGCTCCAGAACCGAGCCATTGTGCAAGTCAAGGTGAAATGGAAGCACTTTGGAGCAGATGATGCTACATGGGACATGGAATATTGTTGGCATAGGGGTAGACCCAGGGTTCAATGCTTCAACAATGCACCAAAAAAACCCTAACTAGTGGCCCTTTCAACAACACCTACGAAGCAGATGAAGTCTCACCCAAGGTAGAGGCAGGGGGGTTGTAGGACTCAGGTGTCTACAACCAAGTTGGGACACAGATCTGTGATTACAACACTTAGCAGAGCACTTAGCCAACCATATGCATTAGTTCATGAGTCTCATTCATATCATATATTAAACCCTTATTACAGATCAACACAGTAACAATATAGATCAAGCACTTTCAATCACTTAGCACATAGCATTATCTCAGATCTAACATTCATTTATATTTAATACCATTAAGCACTAAGAAATAATCATCAGATGCATTCATCATACATTATAACAACAACACTAAGAAAATAAACAACATAATCCACATCGCACAAAGAACATCAAGACACAGGATATACGTGGTTCACCCCAGTGTGGGGCTACGTCCACTGAATTCTTGTTCTTCTTTAATAGTCTTCAATTTCTTACATTCATATGCTCCTGTGCACAAATCCACAGAGCCAAAATCCACATAGGACAGGAGATCTGTGCGTTGCGCTCTAAATCCTCCTTCCCAAAATCAAGCCAAGGCACAGAGCCTTAAACTACACATTCTGTTTCACAAAGCAACTTACAACCTCTTGCACTAAGCTAACATTGACTCTTACAACATGTTGTGCACATAGCCCACCAGCTTGTTAGTTCTTCTTCTTATATCGCTTATTTTCTTATTTGTACATTTACAAAAAGGCCTAAACATGGGTAAACCCATGGGCCGACATCCCATAACCTATTACATAAACCCTAGTAAACCCTTTGTTGGGTTCACAAGCCCTCAAAATGAGTGAGATCCTGTGATCTCAGCTCCACCTGGGCCCTCCATCTTCGACCAGTCTATCAAAGTCCCAAAAGTGGTCAAACATGACCAATGTTTCCTCAAAACTTGGTCAAGGGTCAACAAACCCCCAACATTCACCTGTGACTCTTCCTGAGTCACTAAGATCTAGGAAACGCTGCTTCAAAGGCCTCAAGATTAGCTTGAGATGCCTCGACTTACTGCTTCACCAGAGCTTCCTGTTCTTCGAACTCCTGAATCACTTGCTCTATAGCAGGCCCTTCCAAGCATTGTTCCACTGTCGCAACCACTTGGTCTAGTTGCGAGCCTTGTCCTTCAATCTCTTCAAAAATCATGTAGGCCTCATTCTGCACTAGTTGTATTCTGTATGTAACTTCCATGACTCTGCTTTGGATGGCAGTAATCTGCTACTGGACTGTGTGTTTCTCCTATGATATCTTTATTCGTTGGACCGCAGTGAGTAGCTTCATCTACTTCTGCACAATGGATGCCTTCTTTTGCGCCTCCTGGAGCTATGCTTCCAGTTTCCTCAGCTCCAGATATTCTGCAAGGTGTTCATAGGTTTATGCACTTTGATCACTCAACTTTTTACATTCTAAGGTGAGGAACTTGATCCTTCCAACTGCACTTTTAGAGGCTTCCTCCTTTTGGTTGTGCACTTCTTGCAGAGTGCTCGACATTGCTTGGATCTCTAACTCTGTTATCCGTGCTTGAAGTTGTTGAATGGCCTCAACAAGCTTCCCCACTTGCATCTCGAATGAATCTGGTTCCTCCTATGCCAAGCCCGACACAAAGTGAAGTGCTTTATTCACCACTTCTTTGACTGAAGTCTTCTCTGTGAGCAAATAATATTTTTATTTTTGTATCTTCACATTGTCCTCCTCGAACATCGCCCGAATTGCATCTTTCTCCTTCTCGTAGGCAGTTACACAAGACTGTGCAACTCGTAGTTTCTCTAAGACCTCCTCCTTTTCTTGCTTCAATACTTTTGTAGCCTGTTCCTTTTATTCTTGGACTCGTTGAAGCTGAGCCTTTGTTGCATCTGCTAGTCTTCATAATTGGGCAGGCTCATCCCCCAATTCTGCAATCTTCGACGAAGACGACACAATAGGTACTCCGCGGCTCGAATGGATGGCCTGTTGTATCTCCTTCAACGCCTTCTCAATTATTTCATACAACGTTTCCTGATTTGCTCCATATCACTGCAAGATATCCTCTGAAGCATCCTCCACAGTTGTGATGATCAAATTGACGTCATCCACTGTGAGTGTGGCCTTCATCTTGGGTTTACTAGTTCACGTCTTATTTCTTGCTAAAGTTTTCTGCAAGGAAACATTTATTTTCTTTGATGTTTCTTCCTCGATAGGGGGTTCCTTCGATGGTGTAGCTTCACATTCTTCTTGCATTTCTTCGTCATCCTTTCCTCCTTGTCCATTACATTGGTCTTCTCCTCCTCCTTCTGGTGAGCCAAATCCATCTTCTGCAAAGGCGCTGTCCTCCTCATCAATTTCTTGGATTTCTACCATTTTCTTCTTTTTCTTCGCGCTGCTTTGCCCGACATGCTCGACCTGGGTGACCAAGGGGCTTCCTATGATGTCCACATCAGAGAGCTCTGCATCTTCAACTAGTACAAGGAAATTTGTCAACCATTCTTTGGTGATCTCCTCCATATGTTCGTCGGTCAACTTATAATATGACTACAACTCCTCCTTGATATCATCCCTACGCACAGTGATATAGAAAAAGTGTCCATCTGTGAGGAACTTCGCTAGAGTTATGTATTGATGCAATGTGTTCAGTGTCATGTGCGTGAATGCCTCAATAACATGCTTTATATGTTGGTAGTAGGCATGGAACACAACGTTTGAATGCCACTGTTTCAACATATCATTTGTATACCACAAGGTGGAGAACCTCGCTGCCAACAGCTCCGATGGGTCAACTTCTAAAAATGTTGCTCCTTCTAGCATCTGCCAAGTGAAAAATGTGATCAATACAAGTAACCAACTAAAATGGAATTCATACCCTTGATCCTGCGCTTTGCGACAATCTTTATCGAGCTCGTTGATGAGGTAACTCACCCAATTCATTTTCATACCCTTTACGGACTTTCCTGCGAGGTCTACTACGAACCCAGTGACCTGTGTTAGATGATTCTTTCTGACGATCTTTCCAGCTATAAGTTGGCAAGTGAGGCGCACTGCACCATCCTGGATAGAGGCTACCTTGTAGCCATGCTTTCCCTTTTCTACATCGCCATAATCCTCCTTTATGTTTTGTGCCAAGGAGAAATTTGAGGCCTTCCCTGGGTAGAACTACTGAGGGTTGAGGCCTTGCATTCTCAGTCTTGTGATCAAGTGGATCAGCGTAGGATCCACAGTGATGCGCTTTTCAAGACACAGATACCCTCCAAGGTAGCACGACAAGAGGAGTTTAAAGTAAGCGTTAAACTCCTGTTGTCATTCGAAGTGAGGGATATTCATTACATTCAATATCGTTGATTGTGCGATCTCCTTAATCCATGGTTGGGAGACTATGCACGACTTCTTCCCAATTGTCTTCATCAAATACCTATGGGGTGTGAGCATGGCATAATTCTTTCTGTCGCCGATATTAAAGTCGTTGTTCTTCAGGGCTGGGATCTGTCCTAATGGGTTCCAACTACGTGTAACCCCTTCAGGATGTACATAGTGATCAACATATACTCAAAATCACATGGGATGCTATCGCGGTTAAATGCACCAGCCAAAGGCGGTATGTGAGATGGAAAGATTGACGAGATATTATTTGCATTAGCCATATTGTCATGGTACTTACTTCAATTCTCAATAGCACGGCTATAATGACATCTAGTCAAGGGGGATGCTTGCAGTCCCCCAGTCGATGACACCTATATTCCTACAGACATAACTCTCTCAGCCATGAGCTCCACTAGAATCTCCTCCACGGACTTCTCTAACGCACTAGGTTCGCCCGAAATTCACACTTGTAACCAAATAGATCGAGTAGGAGAATGGATGAGTGAGGTAATCCAATGTATGACGAGATCTAGAAATCACAACGTGATATACAATCAATTCTCTATTAGCTTGAATAATCACGGGTGGAGAAACGTGGTCACGGCGCAGCATCCGACTAGTTAAATAAGCAAGCATCATAAAAAATTCCTTCAATGGGCAGGAATGCATCCATCAACGTGAATCTATTCATTATTCTTCATTCTCTCATAACTGTGTTTTCCATCTGTTCTGGGGTGTCATTCTAACGGTCGGGGTGCCTCCAACGGTCATATAGCTTCATCATGGTGCAGTCCCATTCTGCGTGGTTCTGCAATTCCGACGAGGTTCAAGTTTTGTAGATATCCCTCCTACAAAGTATTCCTTCTCTTCTCTGTATCTTCTTGTAGTTTTTCTATCTTAGCTTTCTTCTTATTAAGCTTCCTGGCCTTCTTTCCTGTAATTTGAGCTTCTCTAACAATTTCTTGAATTCTCTTCCCATTTGTAATCTTATTCTCTCCTATTGAAAGGACTTCACACTGTTAATGTGCACTTACAAATTCTAAGGTTAATGTCCCTTCTCTTACTATTTCCGGGGTGGCTATAATTCTTTCCTGCACCGACAGGTTCTTCAAGTCTTCCTGCGTTCTCTCAACTTTGACAGTTAATTCCCTTGCCCTATGTTGCTTCGACTTGTCCTCTTGTTCTTCTATTAGTCACTCTATTTTTTTGGTTATGAAGTCCCTTGGTTCTTTCTTTTTTTGTTATGTAGCTTCCTCCTCTGCTTTCCTTCTAATCTGATCCTTCTCAATACAAGTCTTTCCTAATAAAAGTGGAAAAGGGGCATTGCTCTCAACAAATTTAATGACTTCATATTATTCTTTAGTCGATGTTTCATGAGAAATCATAGGTATATTAGTAACTCTTCCACATAGGGTTATCATATTTCCTTTAAAAAACCATATCCTTCCCAATGAAGGTATCATAGCAGGTCTTCCCAAAATTTCCCAAGTGCTTTCTGGCATAATATTCACATGTGTTTCGTCATCCAATACACAATCTATGTCGAAGTATTCTATTCTTGTAACTATGCATTGTTTTTCTTTTAGGATCTCCAGTAAACTAATGTCTTTGTGATCATCCATTACTTCTTTTAACTATACTAACATAGTCTCTGACTCTTTCTCTTTATGATTCCCCGACATGCTCTTAGCCTCTTGACTTTGTTTAGAGTTTTCTTGTCTTGTGTTCATATTTTCAAATTTAGCAATCATTCTTGGACAATCCTCAACCTCATGACCAATAACTTTACCATAAAGAAAAATAGGACCTATCCCAGGGCATTCCTTAGTAATATGTCCCAGTCTTTTGCAATTATAACATAGTTTCAATCCTCTCTTTCTTTTAAACGATCCCCAGACTCTCATATACTGCGCACTCGGATCACATTGTTCGACCTGCAATCTGCAAAAACTCTTTCTAGGTTCCTGCATCCACTTATTAGTCCAAAATTTCTTTCTATGCATAGGAATAACATATCTTTCTCTATTTATATCAAATGTATTCATATCAACTCTTTCTTCTAACTTTTCCCTAGCTTTCAGACTAGGATAAAATCTATTAAACATAACTAGATTCATGTTTTTGAAGAAAAAATTTCCACTTATCTTACCCTTACCAAAGCACAAAGATTTAATATCTTACCTTGTTTCTTTAGATTAAGTCTCTTTATTAGAACAAAGATTTGCAAGTTAATTAGAATATTGCACACTACAACAATAGATCTACGCACAGAGCTTTCTTTTCTTTTTTTCAGTTCCCAACAATCATAGTTTTAGGTCCCAACAACAGAACCATTTGTTGGCACAGGGGCAGACCCAGGGTTCAACGCTTCAAAAACACACCAACAAAACCCTAACTACCGGCCCTTTCAGAAACACCTGTGAAGTATATGAAGTCTCAACCCAGGTTGAGGCAGGGGGTTTGCATGACTCAGGTGTCTACAACCAAGTTCAGACACAGATCTGTGATTACAACACTTAGCAGAGCACTTAGCCAACCATATGCATTAGTTCATGAGTCTCATTCACACCACAGATTAAACCCTTATTACAGATCAACGCAGTAACAATATAGATCAAGTACTTTCAATCACTTACACATAACATTAGCTCAGATATAACATTCATTTATCTTTAATACCATTAAGCACTAATTAATAATCATCAGATGCATTAATTATACATTATAATAACAACACTAAGCAAATAAACAACATAATCCACATCACACAAAGCACATCAAGACACATGATATACATGGTTCACCCTAGGCTGGGGCTACGTCCACCAACTTCTTATTCTTATTTATTAGTATTCAATCTTCTTACATTCATCTTCTCATGTTCACAAAGCCACAGAGCCAAACTCTACAGAGGATAGGAGATCTACGCGCTACGTGCCATATCCTCCTTCCCAAAATTAGGCCAAGGCACAGAGCCTTACTCTACACAATATGTTTCACAAAGCAACTTACAACCTCTTGCACTAATCCAACATTAACACTTACAACATATTGTGCACATAGCCCACCAAGCTCTTAGTTATTCTTCCTACATTGCTTAGCTTCTTATTTATACATTTACAAAAAGGCCTAAACATGGGTAAACCCATGGGCCGACATCCCATAACCTGTTACATAAACCCTAGCAAACCCTTTTTTGGGTCCACAAGCCCACAAAATGAGTGAGATCCCGTGATCTTAACTCTGCCTGGGTGCTCCATCTTCGACCAGCCTGTCGAAGTCCCAAAAGTGGTCAAACACGACCAATGTTTCCTCAAAACTTGGTCAAGGGACAACAAAGATGCCATCAAGATGGCATACTAATTTTTTTTGTTCTGTATAATTGTATATACATGATGTTTTAAACACCAAGGATGGTGTTCCTTTAAGTGGGAGGGGAATTTAATACCCAATTTTCCTCCATAACTGTATTATGTGTATTACTGGATATGATTATGTTTATGAAGCTTGTAATCATGTTTTGATTAATGAAAGACACTAGACAACTGACTGAGAGGGAAAATATTTGAGAGTACTAGCCATGATATCACATTTGGAATTGATGAAGTGGACATGTGAGGTGGCGATGAGATGTTTTAGTGAATAAATTAGGAAGCTTGTTTAACAAGGCATTGTATTCTTGTAAAACATAAACTCACACCTACTAGTGTACCTAGATTGGTATGGAGCCACACAAACAACTATGGAAGTCAAATCGGTGGTTCAAGTAGTAAATAACTATTGAAAGTTTTGTTCTCTTATACAAGTCATAGGGTCAACTAAATGAACTGACGAATATGAAACCCATGTATTTTCCCCTTCAAGGATTCAGACTCTAGACAACAGGTCACATTTGACAAAGGCCATGAGAATCCCAAGGATTGGAGGAGGAACAGACTAAAGTTATAAAAACTTCACCCAAGGACAGACGACAAGAGAGAGAAGAGAGCATTGGAAGGAGATCACTTAGTGCATAGAAGAGAATACTCTATGGAAGAGTAAGGGAGAAATGGACTCACATGCTAAGGGTGAAGGGAACAGAGACATTCATTGGAACAGATCAAAGAGAATAATAAAGTGGAGTTATTTCCTTGAAGAAAATAGGAATACCATCCAATTTAATGATCACCCTGAAACATAGAAGACCTTGATCTAGACTGGAGTGATAAAGGGCCACATCTTGGTACTTACTAGACAGAAACAGACACTGGTAATGGGAGGTCATCAAGGGACTATATAGTAGAGAAGAGGCTCCCTTGTGTAGAGTAAATCTAGTTGGAGAGGTACCTGATAAAATTATGGAGGCCTTGAGCTCAATGGGAAGGTGGAAAATTTTGTCGTTGTCAGTGGAAGAAGGAGAGTAACCTTCTTGGATCATCCTAAAACTTAGAAGTCAACTAAATCATTCCCTTGTGATATCATGGCTTGGAACAGGGGCGGCATACTATAGGAAGTCACTCTATAATATGCGCTAAGGTTGGGAGGAAATATGTCCTCTCTCAGTCAGTTAGCTACTGATATTTTATCGAACATATAAGTACTCAATGTGGCTTGTTTTATCTAAGATAATGATGTAAATGTGTGGTTTTTGGTTTAATGGGAAAATATGAATGCGTGTAAATAATGAATTGAAATTCCAAGTAAAATGGAATGTGTTTGTTTTCCTTCACTGTTTAAACTTTTTAACCCATGAATTTAAGTCAAGTTGGGATGGTTTTTTATCCTGAGGAGCTTTCACCTTGGAGCAAAGCTTGCAATACATGGACAAAATATTCACTCTACGATAGGCCTTGGAGTGCTAGGGTGGAGAGAAGGTCCTGGTGCGAGCTGAGGAACCTTGATAACTAGGGAAGACCACTTGTCTTAAGTGGAAATCTTGCAAGATATGCAATAAATTCACCTTCAATTAGGTACGAAGCCTCTATCATTTCATATTAATTCCATATCTCTTGAAGACATGGTAACACCCTTAACGAACCCCTGAATTTGGCTAATTCACAATTTCAAACCTTTATCTAGAATAAAACCCTGTGTTAGGTCGGGAAGATTGTATCCATCGATTCAAACCTAGAAAATGAATCTTATCCTTATGTTGATGGGGATATCATCGGATTACTCTAGTCACAGAGTCAGGAGAACAAGATAACCTGACAATAACAACCTCCTAGAAACATCGATGGGAGTGATAGGTTGATCAAGACCATTTGTCAAAGGGTCATGCCGATTAAGAGAATAAGAGTTACAGCGAGGATCTCCAATGATGATGAGGGAGTTCTGAGGTAGACTAAGAATAAAAAATAATGAGGACCATCGATCGGTATCTAGGCGAGATTTAATCGTTGCCATTGATTTTCAAGGGTCATTCTTAAGTGAGAATTAAAGGGAGAGGTGATGTTAATATGACAAGGGTGCCAACATGGTAGCCAACGTACCTCGAAGGGTGATGCATGTCAAAGGTGGAATGGTATATGGGAAGATAGTGGGCCCGAAGGGGTTGGAAGTAGTTAGGTATTTTTCTTAAAACCGTAACCATTAGATCTACATGATGATAAATCCCAACCATTCATCAGAAGTGGGTGGAT
>JASDQU010271631.1:0-15191 GCA_032191745.1 Picea mariana
ACTACGAGGCCTAGACTCATATACAACATGACATTTCCATAAATAAGGTTGGCCCAAAAGAACATCACAAACTTCGAGAGGATAAACATCACACAATATCTCGTCTTTGAAGGGCTTGATGCCGTACGACAGTCGACGCTGTTGGCTGACATGGAGATCGCTTCCTTAGCGGAGCCATCCAATGGTGTAGGGTTGTGGGTGCGGCGTTGTTGACAGGTCTAGCCGCTTAACGACCTCTACTAAGATGAGGCTCTTATGTCTACCTCTATCAACGATGAAGTGCAGTAGGGTTCCTTTTACCCACATTTTTGAATGGAAGAGGCGCTCTCCTTCTTCTAGCTCGTATGGTTCACCAGGCTGGATCTTGGTGGTAGCAACGGTGGCACTGGGTTCTGCGTCAATGATCCATATTCCCCTTCCTGGTTCTGTCTCGAAGTCAGAATCTACATCTGATTCAGAGGCTTTCACTTCGGCCACCAACGACTTCTTTGAGCGGTAGTCAACAGTGTTATGCCAAAGGCTCTTATGGAAGTCGCACCACTTCCCGGTATCTTTCTTTGTCTTTTTGGTGTCCTTATTTGCTTGTGGCTTGTACTGGTTGTCTTGATACTATTAATCTTTGCTCTATCCTTTGTTAGATGGGTTGGGGCCACCCTTTGCTGGCTTTTGTTGTGAGGGGTTCCCAGGCCCAAATTGCTGCGTCTTTTGTTTGAGCTTCTGCTCGATTTTGACAGCATATCGGTAGGCCGTGCCCAAGGATGAGATGTCCAGAAATTCCATTTTAGTCTGGATGTATCAATGTAGAGCACCATTATACTTGAGAACCAAATTTCTCTCTAAATATTTGATACCCAACTTGGTGCGCAAGGTATGGAAGATATTTGTGAAATGTGGCACTGCTTGGTCTCTTTCTTGCCACAGTGTGGTCCATTTGGTATATAGGTCGTCATAACTTCCGACAAGGTAGTATTGTTCCTTAATAACATCCATGAAGGATTCCCAGGTTTCCTTGACTGAAAATAATGAGGTTTCCTTTGTTTCCTTTTTCTCACAGAAAGTTTCCCACCAATCTTTGACATGGGGAACGACTTTGAGGAGCGCAAACATAATCTTTTCTCTATTCGAAAATTTATGAATAGAAAAATACCCTTCTAGAAGATTCAACCACTTGTATACATCATCTACGTCTATCTGACCTTCAAATATAGGAATATCAAAGTTTATTTGTACCTTGAAGGGGGTGACGCCTCCGTTCGAAGAAGATGCTTCGCCTGTTGGTAGTCGTCGAAGGATTTGTGCGAAACTGTCCATCATCTCATTACTCTGTTGCGTGAGGGCTTCCTCAATCATCAGTTTGAAAGGATCTCCTATCCTATCATCTTTATTTTCCCCTTCCATGGGAGGTCTCTTTGGCATGCGAGAGCTTTTGTCCTCAAGAGAAACAAGCTCCAGACCCAATTCTTTGTACTCCGACCTCGTTGGGGACTTGCATTAAGACAACAAGGAGAAGACCGCTCTGATACCACTGATACGGATTATATGAGCATAATGAAATTAATTCATATTATTAATAGGTTCTTAACACAAAATAAAAAAGATACTGTAAAACTGGTTTTCTATTAAATAATGAAATAAGCTGAAACTGTAAAATGTAGCGGAAACAAGCTTGTTGGAATGGTGGTGGCTTATCTCTGAGAAGAGATGCGACGACAGCGCGCATTCGCAAGAAGATGATTACAATGAGGCTCTGAAGGAATTTTTACAATAAACAGGAATGCCAAAAGTCCTAGACATCCAAAAACCTAACCCTAGGAGATGAAGCGCCAAAATTCATGTGGGCCCCATTTGGGTAAGTGAGTACATCAACTTCACGGGGTCGTAACTTTTGCATATGATCTCTGTTTTAGGCGTGTGATAGCCTGTTGGAAAGGTATCATCGAGGAGATTCATTTAGGGGGCTCAATCATGCCTTTGGATATCATTGAGGAGATTGATGCCGAAAAACCTTCATTTAGGCCCTCAAAATGGCCCCGGAAGTAAAAACTGCTAAAAATAGTAAATTGCCAAAAATGTCAGAAAACTATTTTGAGCTAGTTGGAAAAGGTGGGTGGCCACCGATATCCATCTAGATCACTTTCATTGCCTGGGAGATGCCAGAAGGTGTGACCTTCCTGGACATCGAGGCCTTTGAACCTATGGCTGTGAAGTTCAGTACACTGTGGTATTCAAGTGACATGAATAAGAAATGGCAGTCAAATTTCATGTTCCATACATTCTAAAATCAGCTGAAGATAGCCATCTAGTCCGAGCCTTGTATGACACCGAATACTTTACACAAGTTCTGACCTTTGATGAAATTCAGTGTTGATCGACATTTTATTTATATTACAATGCGTGTCGATGAACACAAGCAACAACTGCAGTCATACTACAAACTAACGGAGGAGGACTTGGAGGAGATCACCAAGGAATGGTCAGTGGACCTCCTTATTCCTGCATACCCTATGGATATATCTGACATAGACAGCCCATAAACTACGTAGGATACACCCATACCTAGTAAAACAAAAAAGACTAGCGAAGTACAAGATTTAAGTAGTGCCTCGGTGAAGACTATGTACATGTCACCAGCGCCAAGAGGTGATGGCGAAGAGATATATGGCACAGAGGATGAATAAAGGAGAGGTGAAGTAACACTTCCTAGAGAGGATGAGGACCCCTCGAAGAAAAGGAAGGTTTCCCCCCTGAATCCTTCCTCCGAAAAGAAATCAAAAGAAACCATGACCAAATTGCAGAGTATCCTCACCCCAGATGACTTCGATTTCATCAAAGCAACCCTGAACGATGCTTCGTTGGAGATAGTAGAGAAGAAAGAGGTTAAGAAGGAGGATATGTACAATCGAATTGAGGTTCAAATTCAAGGGGTGCAGTAGGCACTACAGTCTATCCGTGCAGTTTCCATTTTGTCTCTGTCGTTAGGAACACCAGAACTGGGAGATGAGCCAGCTCAACTCCACCGAATCGCTGATATAGTCGAAGCTCACCTTCAACAAGCACATGAAGAAATAATTCAAGCCACCTAGGATTTAGCACAAGTATAGGGAGTCCTTCTAGATCAATGCAGTACTGCAGAACGGGAAAAGATTTCTCTCCAAGTGAAGTGGGATGAAGAAAAATCACAGCTGCAGCAAAGCAAGGAATAGTTGCTCGCAAAGAAAATCGAAGTAAAGGAAATGGTCAAAAAAGAAATTTGCTCTGTGATAGCCATGGAAGTAAAGACCGAAGATCGAGTTCCACATTAGGTGGCGCAACTTGAAGAAGTGATCCAACAATGCATCATAGATTTGAAACTACATACTGTGCCTGAAACCTTGCAAGACGTAAGGGACCTAAGAAAATAAACTTCCCGCAACACATTTGACATACTAAAATCTCTTTCCATGAAATGCACACAGCTGAGTAACCTCAATGCCCAAACATATGAGAACCTCACCGAGAATCCAGAGTTACAAGCACTAGAGCCACAACTCCAGGAAGCGAAGCATCACGTAGACACAATACTGGCACAACTGAAGGCCCTTTCATTCATAGAAAGATCCATACAATTCAAAGTAATGTTATGGAAGTAACTCAACGACTCCAACCAGTACAAGATAAGGCATTCCAACTGTTCACAGATGTTGAAATACGAGGAGTAGAGCTAGAACAAGTTGTCACTATAGTAGAATGTCGCCAAGAAGGGCTCGTGAACGACTCAGTGATCCAGAAGTTCACCGAGCAAGAGGTCATCACACACCAACAAGTCAAAGAGGATCAAGTGAAGCCCGAGGCATTTGAGGTAGAACTAGTGAGACCAGAGTGACTCGGGAGGAGTCACAGGTGAGTGTTGGGGGCATGTTGGCCCTTGACCAAGTTTTGGGAGATTCTTGGTCATTTTGACCTATTTTGGACTTCGAAAACCCGTCGAAGGAGGAGCGCAAGACGAAGAAGAGATCACGGGATCTCGGCCCCTTTTTGGGTCCTTTTTGGTTTTTTGGGATTATGTAATGGGATTGGGATGTTGGCCCATGGGTTTACCCATGCTTAGGCCTATTTTGTAATGTATAAATAAATGTCTAGGAAATGTAAGGAATGACATCTATGTGATGTTAGGCCGCTAGTAAAATGTAAATGTATGCTAAGTGCAAGTAGTTCCTATAAGTTCTTTGTGCATGACTCTAAGATATTTGAAGAGCTAAGTGCAACTACTTGTAACAGACGGTGGATGGCTTTGTGCTGTAACACAAGGAAGAAGGATCTAGCAAGCTGTGTAGATCTTATATCCTATGAGGAGAAGGGTTCTAAGGCTCTGTGCATGTAACCTGTTGAAGAAGCTAATAAATAAGAAGAGTTGGTGGACGTAGCCCCAGGGTGGGGGTGAACCATGTAAATACTGTGTTACTCTACTCTGTGTGACGTTCTAATGCATTTATAGGTTATTTTCTATGTGTTTTGAGATGATTAGATAGATCTGCTTATGCTTAGGGGTACTGATATGTGAGAATATTATATTTGATCTATTTGAATATGCTTATTTCTTGATCTGATAGATTTGATCTATTTACCTATGCTAACTGCTTAAATACATTAGATTAGTGTGAATGTTGCAAAGCTTTATTTTATCAGCGAAGTGGATATTGATTGCATATTGAGGAACTAACAGTGCTAAGTGCTTTATTAAGTAGTACAATCACAGATCTGTGTCCCAAATAAGGTTGAAGACACTTGAGTCCTGCAACCACCCCTGCCTTTACCTCGGGTGAGACTTCATCTGCTTCGCAGGTGTTTCTGAAAGGGTCGATAGTTAGGGTTTTTTTGGTGTGTTGTTGTAGCATTGAGCCCTGGGTCTGGGCCCGTGCCAACATGTGGATCCATGAAATATGCAAGTGAAATCATAACCATGACCAAGTACAAATGTGGATCTATGTGAAGTCACACAAAGCAGTAAGCAACGCGTGAAGTGCTCATAAATAATCTCCATTGCATGTTGGGAAAGAATATCGTTGAACAAGAGAGTAATATTCCCCAAGGTATTCATCCGTAATCCAAATGGTATGATTCTTTGACATGAGAATAAAGGATTTGAAGTCGAGCATGGTATAAGTCTTTTGATTACCAGTCATTAATGTATATCGTTATCAAATGCGAGGGAGTCCATCGATGATGATGATGATGGAACCCACGATACTGAGTACAATGTACGAAGTGTGAATAAAGGAGTTGAATTCGAACACTCGTAGAGTCATTTGATAGGAGTCAATGATATAAACCCACTGTCAAAATGAAAGGAGACCTACCACTAATTTCTGTAAGTCCTAGGGTGCTCGTGGGTTTTTAGATTTCAATCTTGGATAATGAGTTGAATTTGACAGGATGAAATACGTCGAAGGAGGGCCTTAATGTATCCCCCATCAATCGATGTGAAATATGGAAATATGGATGGTGTTTGACCCAAGTGGGTATCGGAAGCCTCCCACCTTTTCCAACTGGCTCAAAATAGTTTTGTGGAATTTTTGTTCATTTACTATTTTTAGCAGTTTTTAACTTCTGGGGCCAATTTGGGGGTCTAAATGACAATTTTTCATGATCAAGAACATCAATTATAAGTAAGGATTTGATTAATCCCCATAAATGAATATCCTCTTCAATACCTTTCCAATGAGCTATCATGCTCCCTAAACCAAGATCGTATGCAAAAGTTACGATCCCAGGAAGTTATGTACGAACTTACCCCAATGGGGCCCACATGAGTTTTGGCGCTTCATCTCCTAGGGTTAGTTTTTTGGATGTCTAGGGTTTTGGAATTTATATTTATTTTAAAAATGCCTTCAAATCATCATTGTACTCATATTATTTTGAATGAGCGTAGCCAACACATCTCTTCTCAGAGATAAGCTACCACCATTCTAGCAAGAGTGTTTTCAGTCTGCATTTTACAGTTTTCAACATATTTCTTATTTAATAGAAGTCAAATTTTATTATATATTTGTTATTGTTCACTGTGTCTCCATGTTAACATTACAAATCTATGGTTTCATTTCATTCCTCTCATAAATTTGGATTAGTGGTATCAGAGAGGTATGCTCCTTTATGTTTTTTAATGCATGTCCCCGACGCAGTCAAGGTATAGAGAGTTGGGTCTCGAGCTTGTTTCTATTGAGGAAAACTGCTCTCATATTCCAAAGAAACTTTCCATTGAGGGAGAAAAAAAATATGACGGGATAGGAAATCTTTTCATAATGTTGCTCAAGGAATCCCTTGAGCGACAGAGGAACGAGATGATGGATAGCTTCACACAAATCCTTCGATGGAAGTTGACAAGTGATGCATCCACCTCAAGCAGAAGTGCCACCCCCTTCAATGTATAGATCAATTTTGATATTCCTATATTTCAAGGTCAAATAGATGCGAATGTCGTAGATAAATTGTTAAACCTTCTAGAAGGGATTTTTTCTATTCACAACTTTTCTGATAGAGAAAATATTGTATTTGCACTCCTCAAGATCGTCCCCCATGTCAAAGATTGGTGGGAGATTTTCTGTGAGAAAAATGAAACAGAAGGATCCAAATTATTTGTAGTTCCACCCACTCGGGATTCCTTCAGGGATTCTATTAGGGAACAATACTACCCTATTGCAAGTTATGATGACTTGTATACAATATGGACCACACTGCGACAAGAAAGAGACCAAAAAATCCTAGATTTCACCAATGTCTTCCATACCTTGTGCACCAAGATGGGTTTCAAAGATTCTGAGTGACATATGGTGCTCAAGTAACACAGTGGTCTGCATAGATACATCTAGACAAAAATGGAGTTTTTGGACATCTCGTCCTTGGGCATGACCTATCGATATGCCATCAAAATCAAGCAGAAAATTAAAAAAATGACGGAACAGTTTGGGTCTGGGAAGCCCTCACAGCAGAAGTAGGGAAAGGGTAGCCCTAACCCATAGAACAAAGGACAAATAAAATATGGGAAATATCATGACAACCAAACCAAGCCACAAAAAAAGAAGGCCAATGGGAAGACAAAAAAAGATACGGGGAAGTGGTGTGACTTTCATAAGAGCCCATGGAATAACATTGTTGATTTCCACTCAAAGAAATCAATAGTAGTTTATGAACAATCCTTTGAATTAGATGTGGGTTTTGACTCAGAGTTAAAACCAGAGAAGGGGAGACAGATCATTGACGCAGAACCTGCTGCCACCATTGCTACCACCGGGATCCAACCCAGTGAACCTTATGAGACAAAAGAAGGAGAGTGCCTCTTTCATTCATAGATGTGGGTGAAAGAAACTCCACTGCACTCCATCGTTGATAGTGGTATCCATAAGAATATCATCTCACCAGAGGTAGTCAAGTGGCTAGCCCTATCGTATGACATCAAGCCATTCAAAGATGAGGTATTGTGTGATGTTGCTCCCCTTGAATTTTGTGATGTTATTTTGGGACAACCTTATTTATGGAAATGTCATGTTGTATATGAGTCTAGGCCTCACAGTCACATTATTACTTTGAACAAGAAATTGTACAAGATACCTGAGGTAGTTCCACCTACTGTTATTTCCTTGATCTCTTCCAAATAATGCAAGAAGGTCATTTATCAAATCGGGAATTTTTTATTCTTTGTGATTTGCTCTCAGAGTGAGTGAAAGGTTGCAGCCACCTCTCCATGCAGTAGAAGAAAGTGGATAAGGTTTTGGAAGAATACAAATACATATTCTCATCACCTACTGGAGTACCTCTGCACTGTCAAGTCAAGTGTCCCATTGATCTGACCCTCGATGCACTGCTACCAAATGGACTAGTCTATCATCACTCTTTGCTATAAAATGAGGAGATCAAGAATAATATCTAAGAACTTCTCCAAAATGGGCACATCCAACCAAGATCATCACCTTTTGGAAGGACAATTGTGTTGGTGTAGAAGAAAGATGGGACCTGGCAACTTTACATTGATTACTAGGCCCTAAAAAAAATCACAGTCAGGAACTGGTACCTGATTCCATGAATCGATGATCTCCTTGATCATCTCAAGGGGGAAAAATAATTTAGTAATATTGATCTGAAGTTTGGATACCATCAGGTCCCAATAGAACAAACAAATGTACGGAAAATAGCCTTCAATTCAAAATAAGGTCTTTTTATATGGTTGTTCATGCCCTTTTGTTTGATGAATGCCCCAACAACTTTCATGAGGTTGATGGATGATATCCTACGACCTTTAAGTAATTATTTTGTGGTGGTGTATCTAGATGACATCCTCATCTACAACAATACTTGGGAAAAAGACTTGCATCATATTCAACAAGTTCTGCACACTCTATGACAACACAAGATATATGCCAACTTGGAAAAATTCTCCTTCGGCATGGACAAGGTCCGATAACTAGGATACATTGTTGATGCACATGGTATGCATGTGGATCCAACCAAGATCCAAGTTATTCATGGTTGGATAGCGCCAACCACACTCACTGAGATTCAGAGCTTCTTAGGCCCTTCCAATCTTTATCGCAGGTTCGTGTTGGGATTCTCCCATATTGCATGGGCCCTCATTCAAATAACTAGAGGTGGTGGTAAGGAAAAACTTTTGTGGGTCCTGTCCCAACAAAAATCATTTGATGATCTGAAGCAACACTTGTGTTCAACACTAGAGATCTCATTACCTGACCTGCAACAACCCTTTGAGATCGATATAGATGCTTTATACTATGTTGTGGGTGCATTCCTCACTCAACACGACCACCCCATGGCCTATCATAGTGAGACACTATCAGATGTTGTCTGCAAGTACCCTACTTACAAAAAATAAACGTACTCCATTGTGCAAGCCTACTTCCAGTGGAGGAATTACATTCTTAGGAAGGAGGGAGTCATCCACACTGATCATAATCCATTTTAGTTTATGTAGACACAAGGAAAATTGAAAAATGATTGCCATCATAAGTGGTTCACATATCTGAAGCATCTCCACCTCAACATCAAGTATAAAATAGGAAGTAATAATAGAGTCGATGATTTCCTCAACCAACATCCATTCATGAGACTCACCATAGTCATAGGATATTGTGGCCATGAGATATCTAGGTGGCCCCACCTTTATGAGACAGATCCTAACTTCGCCAACACCTACCAGATGTTGGGTGCCAACACAGCTATCAATAATTTCCATATTTGGGACAATTTCTTATGTCGACTGGGCCATCTCTACATTCCATCAAGAAAGCGAGCGAAGATGATTTGGGAACCCACTACAGTTGAGTGGCATGACACTTCGGTGTTGAAAAGACAGTGCCATTGATGCAATGAAATTTCTACTGGTTGAAACTTCGACATGATGTCAATAAGTATATTTGGTCCTATATTACCTGCGCTATTGCCAAACCAGCCATAAAGAAACAAGACCTGTACACTCCTCTGCCTACTCCTGACAAGCCTTGGGAATCCATATCAATGGACTACATGTCAGGCCTCCCTTCCACCAGGAGGGGAAATGACTTTGTTTTTGTGGTTTTTGGTCGCTTTTCCAAGATGGGGATATTAGTCACCTATAAGAAGAGCATCATGATGAAGAACACTGGCAAGCATTTCTTTGAACAAGTGTGGGTACGCTTTGGCATCCCATAAACCATTATCTCATATTAGGACATTCGTTTCCTTAGCACATTCTGATCGAGCCTCTGGTCACTTCTAGACACCAAGATCACCAATTCCACTTCCTTCCACCCCTAGATGGATGGAAAAACTGAGGTCATCAACGGGATGATCATGCACAACCTACGCATGTACAATTCCAAGCACCCTTGTGACTAGGATGAGAGTATTCCCTATGTTCAACATAGCTACAACAAATCCATACATAGCTCAACCAACCACAACCCCTTTCAGGTGGGGTTGGGTTTTCAACCATTGGGTCCCATGGATGTTGCACTACCCCTTGCGACCACATAGGAAGACTCGTCGCGTGCTCCAACTGCATCTAAAAAATCCACCCAGTTCTTTGAGCAGATAGAGGACATCCTCCAGTAGGTGCAGGATATTTTATAGAAGTCCAATGCCAAGTACAAGGAGCACCATGATCAACACTAGGTCTCACGCCAGTTTTGGGTGGGAGACAAAGTTTGGTTGCACTTGTAGAAAGAATGCCTTGCAGGGCCTCTTCGTAAGCTTCATCCAATATGTTATGGGCCTTACACCATTACCAAGGTTTTGGGTGACAATGATTTTGAGCTCAACCTTCCCCCCTTCCTTGGCTTGCACCCAATGTTCAATGTGGACCTCCTTTGGCCTTATTTTCCACCATTATTGGACACCTGAGAGATATAAAAGTAGTTGACACCAACATATATCAACCTTGAATGCATGGAACAGGAATCCACTAATCATATCTTGGACACATACGTCAATGGCACTCACCAACAGAGGATCCATATTTATCGGGTTTTCAAAGCAGGGCACCAAGGTAAGTGGCTCACCCAGGGCCAAATTCAGCAAAAATTTCTACATCTGATGGGGGAAATCAATGCAATGGATACAAATTTTTCCTAAGGAGGGAGTATTGATCCAGGTGGATATCAGTGGACACCCACCTTTTCAAACTGGCTCAAAACATTTTTCTGGCAATTTTAGTAATTTACTATTTTTAGTAGTTTTTAACTTTTGGGGTGAGTTTGAGGGCCTAAATGAAGATTTTAATGATAGTAAACCTCAATTATAGTCAAAAGATATCATTTATCCCCCTAAATTAATCTCCTCATCAATACCTTTCCAATGATCTATCATGCGCCCTAAACGAAGATCGTATGAAAAAGTTACAACCCTGAGAAGTTAATGTACAAACTTACCCCAACGAGGCCCACATGACTTTTGGAACTTCATAACCTAGGGTTAGTTTTTTGGATGTATAGGGTTTTGGAATTCATATTTATTGTAAAAATTCCTTCAGAGCCTCATTGTACTCATCTTCTTACGAATGAGTGTAGCCGTCACATATCTTCTTAGAGATAAGTTTCCACCATTCTGGAAAGCTTGTTTTCAGTCTGCATTTTACAATTTTAAGAATATTTCATATTTAATATAAGTCAAGTTTTATTCTATCTTTGTTATTTTTCACTATGTCTTTGTGTTAACATTATAAATTTTTGGTTTCATTTCCTTCTGCTCATAAATCTGGATCAGTGTTAAAATGATAATAGTAGAGCACGACTAACACAAGGATGGCAAATATAAACATGCATAAAGGGAAACTAGGTGACTGACTTATGTAGGAATTCCCTTGAAAAAGTATGCATGAAAAATTTCTTGAATCGATAGTATTAACTCAAGTGAAGACCATAATAATTGTTCATGGACCGGTGAGGGGAATGTGACACAATGATGGGAATGGTGGTCAAATGAGAGAAAATGGATAACCCGACTGTTGTATGGGGTGATAAAACATGTGCATTTTTCAAGGGTGAAACAAATTAATGACAACTTCCAGTTAATGAAGATAACAAGATCAAAAAACCCTCTAAAAATTCCCCATCATAATCAATGAGTACCGCTTTCTAGTTTTACAAGCTGAACGAGGATAACAAATGCTCATTATAACTTATTTGGCGATGATTCCCTCGACATATTATTAATGAACCTGAGGAAGGATGGGTCCAGTCCCATGAATGGGTCTAGTCCCATGAATGGGTCCAATCCCATGAATGGGTGAAGTCCCATGAATGGGTCCTTCGATGTAAATTTTAACAAGTCTAAAAAAGGAAAAATCGATGGCCTTTTCCTATTTAGAGAGTTTGAAAAGGTCATAGAGAAAAATCCATAAGGCATTAGCTGTGGATTTTTCCCGAGCCCAGGTAGGTTTGTGCTCATGGGTGTTTTTAGTTTTAGGGATTCTGAAAAAAAATAAAGAAGACTCCAGGTGGGGTACTTTTATCATAAATTTTAGTCTCCTGGGCCCGAAAAGGTTTAGAACTATGTGAAGGAGAATTGACCTAACCACAAGGGATAAGGTGTTCCTTTTTCATAAATAGTCCATCTGGCCCGAAAAATGGGTAAACATATACTAGGTGGACGTCTTTTAAAATCCATGATATGAGCGTGAAAACACAAGCATACTTGACAATCTTTTATTTTTTAAGGGGTCGAAAAAGAGCTTAAAAAAGACTCCATAGAATGGTTCCATAGCTTATGTTGATAGTGTTCATGATGAAAATAGGGTTAGTATATGGTCCCATGAGAAATAAAAAATGATAAATAGCCAAAAATGAAGAAAAAGAGCTATTTCTAGTGTGAACATGGTTAAAATGAAGCTATATTTGGGTTAAAAAATAGTGTTTTTACCTCATTTTATCCATTTACTTTGGTGAAAATTTGGAGAGCCCTTTTCTTTTTTAAATTTGGAACAATTATTGTGGAGTATGGAACCACAGATTGTGTACCTTTCAGCCAACAAACAATAGGTTGGACCTCAACTTACAAAACCCATCTTGCATTTTTTTGTTTCATGCATTTTTTGGTTAACAACAAGACTCGAAATTTTGGAGTCTGTGTCGTCACGACTGGCCTCCTTGCGGGGAGCGACCAAATGTTTTGGTTTCTCTCTGTGAAGAAGGACATCATGACCGATCATTTCCATGGTAGAGTTGAGTGGAGACTGACTAGTATGGTTGTGGTCAGCCGCACTGTCGACCAAAGGAGGTCGCGACCGGTTTCCCTGTCTACTCATGACGGTCGCGACCGAGTGTATTTTTGAAATTTTTTGCAATTTTTTTTATGACTATTGTATATGAATGGGCTGTAAAAACATTTTTGTGTTTGTGGTAGGTGGGAGAAACGATGTTGGAGTGGAGAGAAGGAGAACATGAAGAGAATGATAATGTTGTGCTCGATGATCCTCCCACTCTAGATGCTTTGAGGAATTGTGGGTTATTGAAATTCTTCCTTTGTCAGAACATGCGAGCTCATCCAGTCATGTTACAAAGGTTGGTCGATATGGGGATGCAGATCATCAATACTTTGTGGTACAAGACCATATATTAACCTTTGGTATTGAGGATATATACTTTCTGATGGGATTTTCTCATCGTGGTGCCATCATGGTCTTGGTAGGTGGCAAGAGGGGTGGTGTAGATTGGGTGGATGACTATGTGGCACACTATTGTCACTCGGGTACACAAAAGAATAACAATAAGCTTCCAATTAGTCAGGTAGTGGACTTGAGCTTACGCATTGTTTTACTCACCATTACATGAGAAACAGGGAGTATTGGGTCGCACTTGGATTCGAGGAGCCAAGTAGATTATGCAGTGATGAGTCTATCCTCTCCAATATATAATTAGTGTGCTGCAGTTTTGGCAAATATGAAGGAAAAGATGACCAAGTGCAGGTTGGGTCGACAAAAGAATTTTTTTTATATTATATTTCTTCTTTGAGTGAGTGCCTTCATCACGTTCATGGGATTTAGTGGCAGGTGTTGGGTATAGAGATCCAGCTATAAACAAATGGGAAAATCTATTGTCTTGACTTGGGGGGGGGGGATGCAATTCTAGTTTGACGTCGATTTTTTTCAATATTGGGATCACCATATAGTGGAAATAAATGCTTATTCATATCACAGTGTGGACTACCGTGGATATCTAGATATGGTTCTCCACGAGGGGGAAATATTCAGTGATTAGTTCGGTAAGAAAGATAATTTTTTCAGTATATATATTTTTGTTTTGTATTTTTAATGTTTTTGTGATTTTATAAAATATAAATGTTTTTGTGTGTAACATAACATATAATTTGTGATGGGAAGATTGTGTGCCAACACGTCCAGTGGGTATGTCGCCACTGAATAGGCTAGGTGAACAACTTGATATTGGGAGAGGACCGCATGGTGGGAGAGATGATGCAGAGCTCTTAGAATATATCAAGGAGAATATCGAGCGTTTTACTGTGGGCATTTTGGTGCCACATATGGATGATATACCTCTGCGTATGCAGAGGAGTTTAGTAGGTGTGGGGAACTGGTTTGGGGGCCTTCTGCGGAAGGTCATGCGAGAAGTAATTTGTTATAATGACCATAGGTATCCTTGAGATGATTAGTGTTCTTTAGTATGATTGAATTTTGACTCATTTATGTTGCGTATATATGGGTGAAAAGCCCAATTTTGTTATGTTATGCCAGTTTTGGATATTTTTTGGACAGACTTTGTATATATGGAAATACGGCTTTGTGATTTCTACTTATATATATGTGATGAAATGGTTTATACAATGTTTATTTAATATAATTTTTTTTTAATGAAGTAGATACCAATTCAACACATAATTTTCCAGTGGGTCAGCTAAAGAATTGAATTGTCATGGTATATGTTCATAAGTGATAAAATGAAATGATCGTTCCAAGAGTTGTATCCTTAAATATTTCTGAAAAGGGATAGGATGTCAAATAGAATAAGTCGTGTTGAGGTGTGAAATGACAAGCTCAGAATCTAGGAGTACTATCAGGTGGCATATGCCCAAAGCAGATACTTCAGTTAGAAGTTCAATGATGACACCGTATTCTGTAACATTGTTCGTTGCAGGTCCTAGATAGATGCCCCCATTGCTAACTATTATGTTGGTGGGTGAAAGGATCACCCAGGAAGTGAAAGCGATATTCTAGGAGGTGCGACTAGCTTCATCTGCTTATCCAAAATATGGTGAGGGAAACGATGACATTTGCAGCTCAAGCATTTAAGTAGGATAAGCATATTGAAAACAAATATCACATACAAGGAAGGAAAAAAACCCATATCATACTATAATACATATGGTACAAAAGAAATAGATAGCGTGAGGCTTATGCATAGTACGTTTTCAAGTAGATCCCATTACAGGGTTACAGAAGAATATTGCCTTCGTAATCAACTAACTCATAGGCTTCTTTTTGAAGAGCGCATTTTACAACATAGGGGCCATGCCACAGGGATTTGAATTTTCCTATGCCCATTTTATCATGGTCTTGGTTGTAGACCAACACTAAATCACCTTCTGAAAAAGTTCAAGGGTGAATTTTATGATCATATCGTGACTTTGATCACTTTGTTCGAAATACTAAAACAACTGAGAGGGGGGGTGAATCAGTTGTTTATAAGCTTAAACAATTTTATACCTTTTAAATA
>JASDQU010271632.1:0-14532 GCA_032191745.1 Picea mariana
CATGAAAGACGAGAAAGATGAAAACAGTTCCTCTACTTCCTCAGGAATCCATAGATCAGAGAGATGCTACATCCAAACAAGAATAAAAATAGAAAATATCTGATGAACCATGAAACATGGGCATGATGAAAACAGATCTTCCATCGCCTTAGGAATCCATAAATTAGAGAGATTACGTTCAGAAAAGAAGGAAAATAGGAAGGGCCTGAGTGATGGACGATGGACATGGGAAAGATGATAGCATATCCTCCACCACCTCAGGAATCCATGAATCACAGATGCTACATTCAAACAATAATAAAAACATAAAGCATTTGAGTGATTAATCATGAAAGATGGGCAAGATGACAACAGATCCTCCATCACAGGAATCGATGAATCACAAATAATATATTCAATCAAGAAGGAAAACATAAAGGGTATGAGTGACGAACCATGAAAGATGGGAAATATGAAAGCATATCCTCTACGACCTCAGGAATCCATAAATCAGAAAGATTACATCTAGACAATAAGAAATAGAATAACGTGTAAACTAAGATGACGGCCTGATAAAAACAATTCAAAGGAACATTCAATACATGATATTTACAATCCAAGCCCTCAGGCTTACAAACCAAAAATATAGAGCCTTGCTCATAAAACTCTCTTGGCTCTCTAGCCTCTGAAAAACACCCCCCCACTTTATAAAATCTAAATTGATCTATTTATATCAGATCAATCCACAACTTACAGGAGTGTGACCTGGCCATATCATTCAAATCTTTCATTTGTGCACCCTTCTGTCATATTGTGAGTGTTTCCTTCTGTCACACGCAAGCTCAGATCAGCATGGGCCTGCAGAAAAAACCGCCCGTAGGGGTACCTTGGGCTGACAGTTCTGTCTCCACGGCCAGACCCTCCATGCATTCTATTTATGGAGTGAGACAAGGTTTCAACCACCACTCCTTTTTCATTAACTTCTCTTTTCCTAGGGATCAGGATGAGGCTCAACACCGAGGCGACTGCCACATGGTGCTCTTGGATTAGACGCTATATAAGCACGTGATTGCGGGGCCGTCAAAGGCGGTTTGGACCCACATTTCTTTTGAGTCCGCAATCCACCACTTTCCGCCACATATCTCCTTCGCTATACCACGGTTTCGATTGCAGGACTGATTAAGGATTTTATCTATCAAGCATGTCGCGTCCCCACAATGAAGCATGGCCATTGATCTGGTCGTGATGTGTGATCTAGGAAAGCCCCACTTTTGTTGCCACACACCACTCTTGGATGGACCCTGCTTCCTGCTGCGAAGATCAATGACTCACAATTACTTCAGAAGTTCGGGTTTCAGTCCTTTTCAATGCATAGCTCTTACAATCCTCCGGAGTTCCGAATTCCTGAAGTGTGAGATTTGTTGATGCATGGCCTCTCGATTTGGACGACCAAGATTCACTTCGAGAGTTTGGGATTTGGGCCTTTTTCTTCTTATTTCCGTCGCACTCCTCCGAAGTGTGATATTTTCCTCCACGTGTCCTCTTGTTTTGAAAGACAGAGAGTTACTTCAGGAGTTCTATCTTCGATATTTTTCTCCTGCTTGCTTGCACAATTCTTCATAGTTCCGAATTCCCGAAGTAAGATATCTGTTAATGCGTGGCCCTTTAATTTGGACAACCACCTTCTTGGGATCGGGATATGATTTTTCTATTATGGGCGACCACGTGTTGTTGTTTGATATGGCCCCATGAGAGCATGTGATTTCAGGGCCGTCGAAAGCGGTTTGGTCCCACACTGCTTTCGGGCCCAACATGCACCCTCTTTCGCCACCTAGGCCCCCGTGGTTTGGATTTTAGCCTACCCTTTGGATTTTAATGCCTGTGTAGTTTGTGGTGCCAAAAAGACTAGTGTTCGTTGATCCGATTGCGATTTGTGATCTTGGAATGCCGATTATTTTAGCGTCCCCGCCAAAGTTTTATTCCTTTTCGAACTGTGGAAACCCTCCAACTTTGTCTAGAGATGATACCAAATCAAAATGCGTAGTGGCATTTTGCAGCTGCAAGCTGCACTCACCTGCCTTCCTGCACCTATGGCTGTTAACTATGACCCTGGGAAATTTTATGTGATAACATTTGTCTCCACAGAGGATGAAATTCTCCCATGCAAGCTGCAAAGAATGCACAGTTCTAGTGCCTTAGCCTTTGGGTCATGGAGTCGAGCTCAAATACATCTTGCCGAGGACCACAGGCTGATATGTATGTTATTCTACTTACAATAAGAAAGAAAACACACATGCTCTAGAAGGAGTTTATTTATGTACAATCCTACACTAACTAAGTTTTACAATATGCTAGGTGAAAGCAAACTTCCACCACCATTCAAGTAACCTCCTAACTGAAAAATTATTTACTATGTCAGTGATTAGCAAGGGACAATGAAACTGTGATAGTAAATTAATTACATTCTTCGGATTTCCTCCTAATGATGAAGGTAAAATAAATCTTGGAGGTTCCAATACATTGAGGAAATGAAACTCCATGTATTCCCCTACATGGTCATAAAATAGGTGATAAAACCTACTAGATTGGTAACAGAGAGCCTGCTCTTCTTTACAGCTGCTCACATCTAGTTGAATGTTTGTGGCAAGCACAAGTGAGTGAAAGATTGATGTGGGCTGTTGATCCACTTCTCTTTTGCCTTCGATGGTAACATCTGTCAGCTGATGGCAAGAAATCTCCTCATGTATATCAATGAATGGATGTTTCTCTTTAACATGTTGCTCATTTATAATTGCTGGAGATGAGATAAGCTGCACATTTAGCTCTTCCATTTCTCCTTCATGGCTCTCCCAAGGATCAGATCCATAATTATCATATACAGGAACCATGCTACAAGGTTCCAAAGAAACCATGAAAAATATCTGCTCTTCATCATCTTCACTGGGATATTCATAAAAAAATGGTTGTTTTTGGTTAGTATTTGAAATAAATTCTTCATCATAAGCAAGACTGCCAAAAAAAATTGTTTCAAGAGAATAAATATCTTCTGCATTTTCTTCCTAAGAGAAACGAACAAAATTTCATTTGATGTAGATGAATAGGGAAGAGAAAGAGTTGATTCCTTGTCCAAGGCATCTTGTTCATTCTCACAGCCTTAATAAGAATCAACTATTTTCTGAACACAATATTTATACTCCTCACAACAGATCTGAAAAATTAACTCAGAGGAATAAAACTTTTGACAATGCATATTGAAAACTACATGAAACTATTCCAGGGAGGAGATGCTAGTAGGGGGAAAGGATCAATACCACTCATGGGCATATCCCTCTAATGAGTTGTTTTCCCTCGACCAAGTTTTGAGGAAACATTGGTCATGTTTGACCACTTTTGGGACTTCGACAGGCTGGTTGAAGATGGAGCGCCGAGACAGAGCTAAGATCGTGGGATCTCGCTTGTTTTGCAGGATTTTGGAATGAGAAAAGGGTTTACTAGGGTTTATGTAATGGGTTATGGGATGTCGGCCCATGGGTTTACCCATGATTAGGCCTCTTTTTAAATGTATAAATAATTAGTAGCTAAGCGATGTAAAAGAAGTTACTGATTGGATTAGTGCATGACTAGTTGGCTTTGTGCAAGAGTATGTTAAGATTTGCGGAGCTAAGTGCAAGTATTTTGTAGGTTTATTTGTGCACAGACATTGTATGTAAGTCTATGTGCCTTGAATTGATTTAGGGAAGGAGGATCTAGTGCTCTGTGTGCATATCTCTTGTCCTCTGCGGAGTTTGGCTTTGTGGCTTTGTGCATAGGAGTGACTGACTGTAAGAAGATTGGGGCCTAAAAAAGAAGAAGAGAAGAGTTTGGTGGATGTAGCTATACATTGGGGAGAACCACATATATCCTGTGTCTTGATGTGCTTTGTGCGATGTTGTTTATGTGTTTATTTTATTAGTGATGTTGTTATAATGTATGGTGAATGCATATGATGTTGTTGCTTAGTGTTGAATGGTATTAAAGATAAATTAATGCTAGATCCAAGCTAATGCTATGTGCTAAGTGATTGAAAGTGATTTATATTTATTTTTACTACATTGATCTTTAATAAGGGTTTAATCTGGCCCGCAGGGGTGTAGATCGATTGGCAAGTGCCGTGTAAATGGAAGGAACTATGTAAAATGAGGTCTCAAGGTCGATTCTCACCCCGATTTACCCAGAGGGCGTGCTTGCGGGCGGTGCGTTTATCCCTAGGGTTATAAGGCAGCCGGCAGGATTTGACCCCGTGTCACGTGAGTACGATACTGCCGTTGTTACCGATTCCCCTAGTAACAAAAAAAAAACTAAAAATAATAATAATAAGGGTTTAATCTGCAATGTGAATGAGACTCATGAACTAATGCATATTGTTGTCTAATTGCTCTACTAAGTGTTGTAATCATAGATCTGTGTCCCAATTTGGTTGTAGACACCTAAGTCCTGAAACCCCCCCTGCCTCTACCTCGAGTGAGACTTCATCTGCTTCATAGGTGTTTCCAAAAGGGCTGAGATTTAGGGTTTTGTTGGTGCGTTGTTGAAGCGTTGAACCTTGGGTCTACCCATGTGTCAACAAATGGTTCTATTGCCAAGACCTGAAACTATGATTGTTGGGAAATGAAGAAAAGAGAAATCTTTGTGTGTAGATATATTGTTGTAGTGCGCAATATTCTACTTGACTTGTGAAGCTCTGTGCTAAGAAAGAAACCTGGTCTGAAGAAAATAGGTAAGATCTTAAAGATTTATGCTCTGGTAAGGGTAAGATAAGTGGAAATTTTTGCTTCGAAAGCATGAATCTTGGTATGTTTGATAGATTTTGTCCTAGTCTGAAAGATAGGGCACAATTAGAAGAAATATTTGATCTGAATAAATTTGATAGAAATAAAGAAAGATATGTTATTCCTATGCATAGAAAGAATTTTTGGACTAAGAAGTGGATGTAAGAACCTAGAAAGAATTTTTGCAGATTGCAGGTCCATCACTGTGATCCCAGAGAGGTTAGGGATCGCTTAAAATAAAGAGAGGATTAACATTGTGTTATAATTGCAGAAGATCGGGACATCTTTCTAAGGAATTCCTTGGTACAGGTCCTATTTTTCTTTGTTGTAATGCTATTGGTCATGAGGTTGAGAATTGCCCAAGGATGATTGCTAAAGTTGAAAATATGAACATGAGACAAGAAAACTATTAAGAAGGTCAAAAGACTAATGATATGTTATAGAATCATAAAGAGAAAGAGTCAGAGACTATGTTAATATAGTTAAAAGAAGTAATGGATGATCATAGAGACATTAGTTTACCAGCGATCCTGAAAGAAAAACAACACATAGTTACAAAAATATAAGACTTCGACGTAGACTATGTATTAGATGAAGAAACACACGTGAATATTATTCTAGAAAGCACCTGGGAAATTTTGGGAAATCCTGCTATGATACCTTCATTGGGAAGGATAGGCTTGTTTAAAGGAAAGATGATAACCCTATGTGGAAGATTTACTACTATACCTATGATTGCTCATGAAACATCAACTGAAGAAGAATTTGAAGTCATTAAATTTGTTGAGAACCATGCCCCCTTTCCACTTTTTTTAGGAACGACTTGGATCGAGAAGGATCAGATCAAAAGGAAAGCAGAGGAAGAAGCTACAGAAAAGAAAAAGCAAGAACTAAGGGACCTCATAACTAGAAAAATAGAGCGACTAATAGAAGAACAAGAGGATAAGTCGAAGTAGCACAGGGAAAGAGAATTAACTTTTGAGGTTGAAAGAACAAAAAAAGGTTCGAAGGACCTATCCATGCAAGAAACAAGAATACCTACCTTGGAGTTAATAAGAGAAGAGGCATTACCTTTGAACTCTTTGATAGAACATCAACAGTGCAAAGCTACTATGCTAAGAGAAGATAAGAATAAGAATAGAAAGATGAATCCAAAGACTCAGATCACATGAAAGAAGGCAAGGAAGCTCAGTAAGAAGAAAGCCAAGTTAGAAAAACTATGGGAAGTTCCAGAGAAGACTTCACAGGAGGTAGATCTAAAGAAGTTGAACCTTGCTGGAATAACATAACCACGCAGAATGTGACTTAGCCACGATGAAGCTATATGACTATTGGAGATGCCCCGACCATTATAATGATGTTCCAGAATGGCTAGAAACATATTTATTGACGAAAATACCACCATTGGACCATTGGGACCGCACCATAATGTACAGATTCACATTGATGGATGAATTCCTGCCCGTTGGAGGAATCCATTACGACGCTTGCTTATTTAACCCATCGGACACAGTGCCATACCACTTTTTTCCACCCAACAGAGAATCAATTGTATATCACTTTGTGATTTCTAGAGCTCGCCATCTGTTTGATTACCTCACTTATCTATTTTCCTACCTGATCTATTTGGTTATAAGTGTGAATGTCGGGTGAAGCTAGCACGCTAGAGAAGTCTGTGGAGGATATTCTTGTGGAGCTCATGGCTGAGAAAATTATTTTTGTAGGAATACAAGCATCACCGACTGGGGGAATGAAAGTACCCCCCTTGAATGGATGTTGTTCTAGCCGGACCACGACTGAGAAGCGAAGAAAGCACCACGACAATCTAGCTAACGCAAATAAGATCTCGTCGGTCTTGCCAGATTACATACCGCTTTTGGCTGGTGTGGTTAACTACGACAATATCCCACGTGACTTTGAGTACATGCTGATCACTATGTACATCTCGAAGGGGATATGCATAGTTGGACCCCAGTTAGGACAGATCCCAGCTCTGAAGAACAACGAATTTAATCTCGGTGACAGAAAGAACTATGCCATGCTCATGCCCCACAGTTATTTGATGAAGATGACTGGGAAGAAGTCGCACATAGTCTCCCAACGGTGGATTAAGGAGCTTGTGTAGTTAACGATACTGAACGTGATGAAGATCCCTCACTTTGGTTGACATTAGGAGGTTAACGCTTTCATTAAAATCCTCTTGTCATTCTATCACAAAGGATATCCGTGGGTTGACAGGCGTGTTACTGTGGATTCGAGCCTGATCTACTTGATTATAGGACTGAGCATGCAGGAACTAGACCCTTGCCAATTCTACCTAGGGAAGACTTCAGATCACTCCCTGACATAGCGTATAAAGGAATATTATGGTGATGTAGAAAAGCGAAAGTGAGGCTACAAGGTAGCCTCTATCCAGGATGGTGCAGTGTGCCTCTCCTGCCAACTTATAGATGGAAATATCGTCAGAAAGAACCATCCCACATAGGTCACTTGGTTCGTAGTAGACCTCGCAGAAAAGTGTGTAGAAGGAATGCAAATGAACTGGACGAGTTACCTCATCAACGAGTTGGAGAAAGACTGTTGTGAAGCGCATGATCAAGGGTAAATTCCATTTTAGCTGGTTACTTGTATTGATCACATTTGTCGCTTGGCAGATGCTGGAAGGAGTGACATTTCTAGAAGTTCAGCTGTCGGAGCCGTTGGTCGCAAAGTTCTCCACCTTTTGGTATACAAATGACATGTCGAAGTAGTGGCAGTCGAACGTTGTGTTCCATGCCTACTACTAGCAACTAAAGCATTCTATTGAGGCATTTCCATGCATGACACCAAACACATTACACCAATACATATCACTAGTGAATTTCCGTGCAGATCGACACTTTATCTATATCACTATGCACAGGGATGAGGGAAAGGAGGAGTTACAGTCCTACTATAAGCTGACCGATGAAGAGATGGAAGAGATCACCAAATAATGGCCAATAGATTTCCTTGTACTAGTGGAAGATGCAGAACTCTTAGACCCTGATATCATCGAAAGTCCCTTGGTCACCCAGGTCGAGCATGATGGACAGACTAGTGTGAAGAAAAATAAGAAAAAGGAGGAAGTGAAAAACATAGAAACTGATGAGGAGGACAACTCCTAAGAGGAAAGTGGGCTTGAATCATCCACAGGAGGAGGGGGAGGCAAAGTGAATCAAGAAGGAGGGGAAGAAGGAGAAAAGGAAGAGAAAAGGCAAAGTTACACCACCGAAGGATCCCCCTACCGAGGCTAAAACGTCGAAGAAGAGGAAGGTTTCTCCACAGAAACCCTTATCAAGAAAGAATACATGTGCTAGTAAGCCCAAGATGAAGGCCACACTCACATAGGACAACGTCAATCTAATCATCGTAGTTGTGGAGGATGCTTCAGAGGATATCTTGCAGCAATACAGAGTAAAACAAGAGACATTGTATGAAAGAATTGAGAAGGAGCTGAAGGAGATACAACAAGCCATCCATTCGAGCCGTACAGTACCTACTGCACCCTTGTCGTCGAAGAATGCATAGTTGGGGGATGGGCCTACCTAGTTACGAAGACTAGTAGATGCAACAGATACTTGACTTCATCGAGTCCATGAAGAGAAGGAGAAGTCTACAGAAGCCTTGAAGAAAGAAAAGGAGGAGGTCTTAGAGAAACTACGAGTTGCGCAGTATTGGGTAAACACCTATGAGAAGGAGAAAGATGAAATTCAGGCGATGTTTGAGGAGGACAAAGCAATGATGCATAAAGAAAAATACTAGCTACTCATCAAGCAGAATGCGATCAAAGAAGAGGTGAATACAACACTTCGCTATGTGTCAGGATTGGCAGATGAGGATAAAGAGTCAACCTAGATTCAAGTCGGGAAGCTCGTTGAGGCCATTCAATAGCTTCAAGCATGGATAATAGAGTTAGAGATCCAAGAAGTGTTGAGCACTCCATAAGAAGTGCGCGTTCAAAGGGATGAAGCTGCCAGGAGCGCAGTTGGAAGGATCAAGGCACTCACCTCAGAATGTAAGAAATTGAGTGATCGTAATGCGCATACCTACGAACACCTCACAAAAGATCCAGGACTGAGGAAACTGGAAATACAACTACAGGAGGCACAATAGCAGGCCTCCACCATCTAGGCACCGATGAAGTCACTCACTACAGTTGAGAAAATGAAGAGATCACATGAACAACATGCAGTCTAGTAGCATATTACTGCCATACAAAGAAGATTCATGGAAGTTACATAGAGACTACAGCCGGTTAGGACGAAGCCTGCACACTTTTTGAAGTGATTGAAGTACAAGGATCGTATCTAGAACAAGTGGTTGTGATAGTGGAACAATGCCTAGAAGGGCCTATTACAAAGAAAATAATTCAGAAGTTTTCCAAGAAGGAGGCTCTGGAAAAGCAGTAAGTCGAGGCAACTTGAGCTAAGCTTAAGGCCTTCAAAGATGTGTTACCCAGATCTGAGTGACTCAGGATGAGTCACAGGTGAGTGTTGGGGGCCTGTTGGCCCTCGACCAATTTTTGAGGAGACATTGGTCGTGTTTGACTGCTTTTTGGACTTCGACAGGCTAGTCAAAGATGGAGTGCCCATGCAGAGTGCGATTGCGGGATCTTGCTTTTTTTGCGGGCTTGTGGACTGAGAAAAGGGTTTACTAGGGTTTATTTAATGGGTTATGGGATGTTGGCCCATGGGTTTACCCATGATTAGGCCTCTTTGTACTTGTATAAATAAGTAGTACATAATCAATGTAAAATAAGTTACTGATTGGCTTAGTGCATGACTAGTTGACTTTGTGCAAGAGTATGTTAAGACTTATGGAGCTAAGCGCAAGTATTTTGTAGGTTGCTTTGTGCATAGACATTGTATATAAGGCTCTGTGCCTTGACCTGATTTAGGGAAGGAGGTTATGGTGCTCTGTGCACATATCTCCTATCCTCTGCGGAGTTTGACTATGTGGCTTTGTGCACAAGAGTGACTGAATCTAAGAAGATTGGGGACTAATAAATAAGAAAAGAAGAAGTTGGTGGATGTAGCCCTACACTGGGGTGAACCACGTATATCCCGTGTCTTGATGTTCTTTGTGCGATGTTGTTTATGTGTTCATCTTCTTAGTGCTGTTGTTATCATGTATGGTGAATGCATATGATGTTGTTTCCTAGTGTTGAATGGTACTAAAGATAAATGAATTCTAGATCCAAGCTAATGCTATGTTTTAAGTGATTGAAAGTGCTTGATAATTATTGTTACTGCGTTGATCTATAATATGGGTTTAATCTGTGATGCGAATGAGACTCGTGAACTAATGCATATTTTTGTCTAAGTGTTCTACTAAGTGTTGTAATCATAGATCTATGTCCCATCTTGGTTATAGACACATGAGTCTTGCAACCCCCCCTGCCTCTACCTCGGGTGAGACTTCATCTTCTTTGTAGGTGTTTTCAAAAGGGATGGTAGTTAGGGTTTTGTTGGTGCACTGTTGAAGCGTTGAACCCTGGGTCTACCCCTCTGCCAACAAATGGTTCCATTGTGGCTGGATCAGTAAGACTATAGAGAGAAGAAAAGATAACATAAGTAACTACAGATTAGTTCGAGACCATTAGTGTAACACCACTTTTTCTGTTGCTAAGGCTTACGCGCTCTGATACCAAATTGTAACACACATTTTCTATTACCAAGGCTTAATCGCTTTGATACCAAATTGTAACGCTACTTTAACATAGCTCATAAAGGCATTATATAATCCATATGCATTTAAGAAAAGAAATACATTTGAGCTCAGAGTAAACATAATAATTATTACTAACATAAATAATCCATGGAAATAACATTAATCCAAATGCACAACAGAATACATGATAGTTATAATTACACAGAGATGCAGAATTATGAATAAAACATCATCTGATACTTATCTTTGAAAAACTTGGCGATTCCACCAACCACGTGCAGGCCTTCCACGAACCTCCCAGCCTTAGACCACCCTTCTCATCAGCTCAGCAGTGGGTCACCCCCAAGTTGGGACTAAGCTCCACCCCAAGGCAAGAAATCCTAGGCTAGGCTGAGGTTACAGGGAAAACAACATAGAAAGTCTGGAAGGATTCTTCCCAAGATGCCATCTTACGCCCACTACTTCTAGACTCTTATTCCCCACATGCCTATTCCACCTGGGGGTATACACCTTCACAAGAACAGTCCATCGGTGCTATGCCTCCCTGTCTGGGTCTCGGCAACAGGCCAGATCAGGAAGTCTCAGAGCCCGAAGCTGGTGCTGGACACTCTCTGGAAGAAACCACTTCCCAACAAACTCTCTCACCTAGAAAGAGTTTCTCACAGGCCTGAAAACCTGCCTCTCCCAACAACAGTCACCTCCCTCACCTGGAGAGAGGTCATACACAGGCTCAATCACAAATTGTACTAGCCAGCAAGCCATGTACAGTCCAGCTCTGCGTGGCCACCACAACCAACCAGGAATACAGACACGGGCTTCCCAAACAGGCTCAACAATGACGACAAGGTCTCACGGTGATGGTTTTTGGGATTGCGTGACAAGCAATTCCCATAGGGATCGACACAGACTCCATGGCTCAGAATGGAGAGGGTGAACCTGGCTTTTCAGAAATGAACACAGGATTCTTGGCTCTTAGGAATGCACGAGGTATTCTTGCAGAGGTTGGGCTCGATCGTACTGTTCAGAGATTTGTACATGCTTAGGCAGTTGGGTGGAATGGTGGAGATCCCCCTCTCATGTCTCATCTCGGCCATTTTATTTGCATGCACCAAGGTTGACACTTGTCACCCTTGGAACGGCATGCGTTCCATCAACATGCATCCCCTTTGCACGTTTTCCCCTTGCCAGGAACTTAGGATAAAAATAAAACATAAAATGCACATGTTCTTTGGAATAATAATAAAATATTATTCCCAAGGCTTAGCCCCTAGGCTCAACACTTAGCCCCTTTTCCCACCTTCCAACCCCTAATTCCTTTCCCACTCTGTGGAATCTCAGTCCCCCATCACTCATTCATTACGGTCGGTCTGCACGCGACGATGTTTATATTTTATTAATGTGCTGCATACATACATGTACAAAATCAGGCCCTTGGCCTCCAACCCTTAGGATCTCTGGCCTAACAATCACATAAGCCAATCGTCTTATACAAACTTGGCTCACCAGCCTATAACACATGTTTACAATTCATTTCATACATCAGACTTACAAAGGGCTCAATCTTGGGGACACTACAATGCCCCTCCCTTTATTTATGCACTGTCCTCAGTGCAACCTTACAATGTCTCTGCAAGATTTTCAAAATTTTTAAAAAGATGTGGGTACTTTGCCCACATAGCATCTGCATGCTCCCATGTCATGTCCTCAGGACCGTAATAGGTCCACTGGACCTTTACAAGCTCTATAGCTCGATTCCAGAGCTGTTTTCTTTTCTTGTCCAATATGTGCACAGGATGCACTTGCAGGACACCTTCTGGTTCCACCTGAATCACATTCCAATTGATAACATGATTAGCATCAAGTATATATTTCTTAAGCAGTGAAACATGAAACACACTATGTAAAGTCATATATGGAGGTAATGCAAGCATGTATGCAACTGGCCCAATCCTTTCCAGGATTTCAAACGGCCCACAAAATCTTGTTGCCAACTTGGCACAACTTCCCAACTTCAGGGAACTCCTATTAGTTTTCACTTTCAGGAAGATGTGGTCACCCACTTTGAATTCTCTGTGGGTTCTGTTACTATCAGCGTAACTTTTTTGCCTGTCCTGGGCAGCTTTTAGATTCTGTTTAATTCTTATCATTTGGTCTTCCATCTCTTTGAGCAGCTCAGGCCCAACTACTGCTCTGTCAACTGGATTATCCCAGCTCACTGGAGTGTTGCACTTTCTTCCATAAAGTGCTTCAAATGGGCTCATCTTCAATGATGTATGATACCCATTATTGTAGGCAAATTCTACCAAATGCAGGTAGTCTTCCCACCTTGATGGTTTATCCATCACATACATTCTCAGTATGTCTTCTATTACTCTGTTCACCCTTTCTGTCTGACCATCAGACTCAGGATGATATGTTGTACTAAAGTTCAGATTCGTTCTGAATCCCTTAAACAATCCTTTCTAGAAATTCGAGGTGAATTTCGGGTCCCTATCAGACACAATTGTCTTAGGAATTCCGTGCAAGCGTGCCACTTCTTTTAAGAAGACATCAACAACATTTGTTTCCTTCTGAGTGGTTTTAAGTGGAATAAAATGGGCAGCTTTTGTAAGCTTTTCCACCACCAACATGATTGAATCATGGTGCTTGCTTGTTCTGAGAAATCCTGTGATAAAATCCATTGTCACCACTTCCCATTTCCATTCAGGAATGGGTAAAGGTTGTAGCAACCCTTCTGGGTGCCTATGCTCAGCCTTAACTTTCTGGCACTCCATACATCTGGCGATGTATTCAATGATTTATTTCTTTAGACCCAGCCAAAAGTAATGGATTTTGACTGCTGCCACAGTCTTCTGATATCCAGGATGTCCAGCATAAGCCACATTATGCATTTCTTTTAGAATTGCCAGCTTCAATTCTCAGACATTGGGTACATACACTCTGTTTTTATATAGAAGTAAACCATCAGTTCCCAAGGTGTAACTTCCCTAGGTCTGTGGTCTCTCATGCTGCTGTAGCTTTGCTACCAGACCTCTATACTACAAATCTCATTTGTAGCTTCCAAAATTCTGTCCTTAAACTCAGTGTTGTACATGCTAATGGATGTAGCATGTAATTCGTGCACTTTTCTACTAAGTGCATCAACCACCTTATTTTTTTCCCCTTTGATATGCTTGATATCAAAGTCATATTCACACAGAAACTCCAACCATCTAGTTTGCCTGGCATTTAAAGTCGACTGATCAAATAAATACTTTAGACCATTGTGGTCTTTTCTCAATTCGAATCTCCTTCCCATGAGGTAATGTCTCCATTTCCTCAATGCGTGGAGGATTGCTGCCATCTCTAAATCGTGAGTGGCATAATTCCTTTCATGCTCTTTCAGCTTTCGGGATTCATAACAGATTACAAATCCCTCTTGGCTAAGAACTCCTCCCAGTCCCTCCTTACACGCATCTATGCACACCATGAAATCCATATTTGGATCTACAATCTTCAGGATTGGAGTGCTGGTTAATAGCTACTTCAATCGTTGGAAACTGCTCTCACACTCTTTAGTCCACTGGAACTTTTTCTCCTTCCTTTGCAAGGAAGTGATAGGGTGAGCTATCTTTGAGAATCTGGCTATAAACCTTCTGTAGTAGCCTGATAGACCCATAAAAGATCTAGCTTCTACCACATTCCTTGGCACTGAACATTCTCGGATGGCCTCAACCTTTTCAGGATCCACAACGATCCCTTCTTTTGATATAATGTGTCCCAAGTAATGAATATGCCTTTGATAAAATGAGCACTTGCTCAACTTGGTGTACAACTGGTGTTCTCTCAACACTTGTAGCACCATTCTCAGGTTTTTCTCATGCTCTTCCTCTGACTTGGAATACACCAAGATGTCATCCAAGAATACTATGACAAACTTGTCCAAATAGTCCCTGAATACACCATTCATTAAGCACATGAAAATAGTAGGTGTGTTTGACAGTCCAAACGACACCACTATGAACTCGTAATGATCGTACCTTGTTATAAAGGCGATCTTGCTGATGTCCTCCTC